>ML789457.1:981710-993868 GCA_009831015.1 Picea engelmannii
AAAGCTGGTGCTGAGAGAGTAGGCTGAGAACTTGATCCACATGAGTAAGATGGTCTATCCAGGTCTTTCTATATATGAGGATATCATCAAAGAAAACTAAGACAAAATGACGGAGAAAAGGGCGGAAGACATGGTTCATGAGGTTGTGGAAGGTGGAGGGGGCGTTACACAAACCAAAGGGCATGACCAAAAACTCATAGTGTCCCTCATGAGTGTGAAAGTCTGTCTTGGGAATGTCGGAATCTTTCATACGTATTTGGTGATAGCCCGAGCGAAGATCAAGTTTGGTGAAGAATTGGGCGCCACTCAATTCATCTAGGAGGTCATCAATGACAGGAATGAGAAATTTGTCTTTGATGGTTAGTTTGTTGAGAGCACGGAAGTCGGGACACATTCTCCAAGAACCTTCTTTCTTCAGTACCATGACGACCGGAGAGGAGTAAGGGCTCGTATTAGGATAGATGACTCTGGCAGTAAGGAGTTCCTGGACCATTTTCTCAATTTCATTTTTTTGTGCAAAGGGGTTGCAATATGGACGTATATTGGGGGGAAGGCTTCCTGGGATAAGGGGAATGGAATGATCATGGACACCGCAGGAAGGAGGGAGTCCTTGGGGAGTGGAAAAGACTGTTTGATGTTTATAAAGGAGGGCTTGGAGGTCTTGGGGCACTGGTGGGGTCTCTGTGGCTTGTATGGCGTGGAGTTGGGCAATGACACCAGATGACCTTTTTTGAGCAATTTTTCCATGCGATGAGAACTGATGACTTCAGGTGAACCCGCAGTGATGCCTTGAAATTTATATTTGTGGCCTCCTTGGTCGAATTGCATGGTTAAGCTCTAAAAATCCATGAGAATGGGACCCAAGGTTCTTATCCATTCGACACCCAACACAATGTCGCAACCGCCCATGTCAATAGCAAACATATGGGATTTGAGGTGGTAGTCACCTATTTGGAGACGCACATTTTCACAACGCCTGCCACATTTCATAGAACCACCATTGGCAATCATGATTTGAAAATTGTTGACAGCATGGATGTAGCAATGGGTTTCTTGGGCAATGCGACGATGAATAAAATTATGGGTGCTGCAACTATCAACCAAGATGATGACCTTTTAGTGCTTGATGTACCTGACTAACTTGAGGGTTTTGGGGGCAGAGAAGTCGGTGAGAGCATTGAGGGAAATGATTGGTTCCACTTCGGGAGGGTCAGAGGGAGGGTTTATGTCAGAAATTTCTGGTGACTCGGGCATAGGGGGGGTGTCAACATATTCTTCCTGAATATCCTCAGAGATGGCCATAAAGAGCTTTTGTTCCTTACATTTGTGGCCTGGGAAATATTTGTCATCACAATTATAACTGAGGCCTTTGAGTTGGTGTTCATCCATTTATGCCCTGGTCAATTTTTGGATTTTTAATGGGGCAGAGGGAGTAGTGGGGTTTACTGGTTTAGGGCGTGGGATAAAGGAAGGCTTACAGTTTCGAGAGGAAACAATTTGTTGTGCTTCTTTATCTTTTTTGGTATCCTCCATCCAAGTCGTAGGTTGAGCCATGAGGACATGGGCCCGAATCTCCTCCTTGAGGCCACTGATAAAACACTCTTGAAAGAAAGCATCAGTCATGCCCTCTGTTCGAAAATCCAGATGCTCAAATGCAGCTATGAAGTCTTCGACTGTGCCTGATTGCTTCAATTTTGTCAAACGGCCCAATTGGTTGGTGTCAGTGTCAAAGCGTTCATAAAGCTCAACAACAAATTGGGTCCAAGCAATATACCCTTGACGGGAAGTTTTTCTCCATCACCACCATTGCCAGTGTTCTTGATCTAGATGGAGAACACCATACCGGAGTTTGGCCAAGTCATCTATAATGTTGTAGAGAGAGAAATAATGTTCCATTTGTGTGACCCAACCAGTGGGGTCCNAGCCATCAAATTTGGTTACATCCACCCGTGGAAGGCGTATGTCCCTTTGAAAGTGATGGGGTTGAAAGGAATGGGAAGAAGTTTCACCTTCAGTCTTTTTATGTGCATCAGGAAAAGAGTCATCGGTAGAGAGCTTGATTTTGGTGCAGAGTGATGCAAAGACAGATTCAAGCTGGGTGGTCAGTTCATGTTTGACTTCCGCCATTGCTGACTGCATGATCACATTTACAGATGCATTCATGGAGGCATCACGGGAGGCAATAGTAGCACTGAGTTTTTGCACTTCTTGTTGGGTCTCAAGTAAACCAGATTGCAGGGTGTTGAAGCGAGACTCTAGTTCTTGGTTACGGGTATGGGCCATGATGATGGGTGAACTGAAAAGGGAGCGGGTGAGGTCAGAAATTTTTGCAGAAAAATGATATGGATGAAAGTGATAAGGGAGAAGAGATGAATCTAATGGAATAGGTCTCAAATAATGGTGAAAAAATTTCCAGACTGTGGGGTTATGCTTTGGTTTGAAGAATGTTGTAGTGCTGAAATCCCCAAATTCTAAACCAGAGGGTATTTACTTAGCAACCCGAACACAGATGCGCGTCAGTAGATCTCGTCGGTTTAATTTGTTTATGTTGCTGTTTATGTTCCCCAAGGGTTCTACAGACAAGGGTTTTCCCTGTGCTATAGCTCTATGATATACGTGCGGGGTCCAACAATAGTACTCGGCCCAATATCTCAGGGCACTAACTAAAGAGGATAGACCGTACCCTTAGCCGTACTACCCGACTAACCAGTTACTAGAGAGTATCTTCCCGAGTGCTGTTCTTGGTGACACTATAGCAGTCTGGCGGCCGATAGGTTTATCTAAAGAGGGATTCAGGAAATCTAGGTCGATCCGTACACAGGTGTTGTCTGATGTGCTACCACTCGAAGGGGTACCAACAGGGGTTACAAGGGTGGCCAACAGATGTGCGCTTAAGAACCACTTGTATTTCCTGCGTGTATGAATCCCTCAACCGTGGGTTTATGCGCATAACGACAGATCTCTGTGGCTTAAAGACACCGGAATACGAATCTACCCTGAAAAAAAAAATACCCACAATTTATGCCAAGGAAAGTGCTCTGATACGACTTGCAAGATACCAGATATATAAAATATGCAGAACAGAAATAAAATGCTAGAAATGACAGAATAACAGTAAAATATCCAGCATAGTCTTCACAATACACAGAAATAATATACGAAATAACAATAGAAAATCACTTTGATTCAGAAAGAAATGTTCACAGGCCTCTTCGAGGGGGCAACCTCCAGTCGAGCAGCGCTCTGTTATAATAATCTCCAAGCTAGGGTTCACATACCCTCGCCCCTTATTTATACTAAATATGTCTATTAAGAAAAGCATCTAGAGGAAGATCCTTCTAGAAGCGGAAGCTTCTATTAGGTATTCTTACATCCGCCTTATTCTATTTTATTGAAAGGCCTTATTAATATTGACCTTTATTACATCTGAATACATTGATCTACCTATGTGCGGGTTAGGACCTTAACAGTCGGGTAGTACGGATAAGGGTACGGTATAGCCTCCTTAGTTAGTGCCCTGAGATATTGGACAGAGTACTACTATTGGACCCCACACGTATATCAGAAAGCTATGGCACAAGGAAAACCCTTGTCTGTAGAACCCTTGAATACCTAACCGTTGGGAACATAAACATAAACAAATTAGAACATACAAGATATATTGTTGCGCAATTGTGTTCAAGTTGCCAAATCACTACACATTTCTTCCTGGTTAAGCATTTGGGCATTTCATCACTACAGTATTCTTCAGACCAGAGTATAACTTGACAGGTGTTAAAAAAAAGTCTGGATTTTTTTTCACAATTATTTGAGATCTATTCCATTAGATTCATCTCTTCACCCTTATCACATTCATACATATCATTTTTCGGTAAAATTTTTTACCCCACCCGCCCCTTTTCGATTCCCTCGTCCTCATGGCCCATACCCGTAGCCAAGACTTGGAATCTTGCTTCAATGCCTTGAAATATAGTCTCACCAAGACCCAACAAGAAGTGAAACAACTCAATGCCAATGTTGTCGCCATCAATACAACCATGCAGTCCTCAATGGAAGAAATCAAACAAGACCTGACCACCCATATTGAATATGTCTTTTTGTCACTCTGCACTAAGCTTCATATCCCTTCCTCTGACTCACCTCCCCATACTGAAGGTGAACATTCCTCTCATTCCCAGAACTTTCAGTACCATCACTTTCAACGTGACCTACGCCTTCTGCGGGTGGATGTGACTAAATTTGATGGCTCAGACCCCACTTGTTGGGTAACCAAAATGGAACATTATTTCTCTCTATATGGCATTACAGATGACTTGGAAAAACTATGGTAAGGTGTTCTCCATCTATATCAAGAAAGTTGGCAATGGTGGCAATGGAGAAAAACTTCCCGTCAAGGGTATATTGCTTGGACACACTTTGTGGCAGAGATTTATGAACTCTTTGGCAATGACAACAACCATTTGGGCCGTTTGATAAAGTTGAAACAATCAAGAATAGTGGAAGACTTTATAGCTGTGTTTGAGCACCTGGCTTTTCGGACAGAGGGCATGTATGAGATTCGGGCCCATGTCCTCATGACTTGTCCTCAAAGTTGGGTGGAGGCTACTAAAAGAGATAAAGAAGCACAACAGGTTGTATCTTCTCAAAGTGGAAAAATGTCCTTTATCCCCCGCCCTAAACCAGTAAATCCCACTACTCCCTCCACTCCACTAAAGATCTAAAAATGGACCAGGGCTGAAATGGATGAACACCAACTCAAAGGCCTTTGTTATAATTGTGATGACAAATATTTCCCGGGCCACAAGTGTAAGGAACAAAAGCTTTTTATGGCCATCTCTGAGGATATTTTGGAAGAGGATGTTGAAACTCCGCTTGTGTCTGATTCACCTAAAACCACTAACATAACCCGTCCCTCATACCATCCCGAAGTAGAACCGGTCATTTCCCTCAATGATCTCATTGGATTCTCCGTGCCCCAAACCCTCAAGATAATCAGTTACATCAAGCAACGAAAGGTCATCATTCTAGTTGATAGTGGAAGCACCCATAATTTTATTCATCACCGCATTGCCCAAGAAACTCATTGCTACATCCATGCCGTCAATAATTTCCAAATCATGATTTCCAATGGTGTCTCCTTCAAATGTGGAGGGTGTTGTGAAAATGTGCATCTCCAAATTGGTGACTACCACCTGAAATCTCATATGTTTGCTATCGAAATGGGTGGTTGTGACATTGTGTTGGGTGCAGACTAGATAAGGACTTTGGGTCCCATTCTCATGGATTTTAAGGAATTAACCATGCAATTCGACTAGGAGGGCCACCAATATAAGTTCCAAGGAATCACCGTTGGTTCACCTAAGATCATTAGTTCCCATCGCATGGAAAATATGCTAAAAAAAGGTCATTTTGGTATTATTTCCCAACTCCATGCTATACAAGAAACAAAGACACCCTCGGTGCCGCAAGACCTCCAAGCCATCCTTTCTAAACATCAAGTGGTATTTTCCACTCCCTAGGGACTCCATCCTTCCCATGGTGTTCATGATCATTCCATTCCCCTTGTACCCAGAATCCTTCCTCCCAATATCCATCTGTATCATCACCCCTTTTCCCAAAAAAATGAAATTGAGAAAATAGTTCAGGAACTCCTTAATGCAGGCATTATCCGCCCTAGTACGATCCCCTACTCTTCTGTTGTGGTCATGGTCCTGAAGAATTAAGGTTCTTGGCGAATGTGTCTTGACTTTTGTGCCCTCAACAAACTTACCATTAAAGACAAATTTCCCATTCTTGTCATTGATGACCTCGTGGATGAATTGAGTGGCATCCAATTCTTTAATAAACTTGATCTTTGTTTGGGCTACCACCAGATATGTATGAAAGAGGAAGAAATTCCCAAGACTTCCTTTAGAACTCATGAGGGCCACTATGATTTTTTGGTCATGCCCTTTGGCTTGTGTAATGCCCCCTCCACCTTCCAAAGCCTCATGAATCATGTCTTCCATCCTTTTCTCCGTCATTTTGTCTTAGTTTTATTTGATAATATCCTCATCTATATCAAAACCTGGATAGACCATCTTTCTCATGTGGATCGAGTTCTCCATCTACTCTCTCAGCACCAACTTTTCCTGAAATAGTCTAAATGTGTTTTTGGCGCCTCAGAAGTAGAATACTTGGGTCATTTGGTTGGCAAGGATGGCGTCAGGGTGGATCCTAAAAATATTGAAGCTATGCAAGACTGGCCTCACCCAAAGACTCTCAAAATATTACATGGATTTCTAGGCTTAACAGGTTATTATCGCAAGTTTGTTAAGAATTATGGAAAGATTGCATCACCTCTCGCTGCTCTCCTAAAAAAGAACTCTTTCACTTGGAATCCAGTCACTGCTCAAGCTTTTCAAACCTTGAATATGGCCATGTGCACCACTCCAGTCCTGGCCCTTCCTGATTTTAGAAATACCTTTGTCTTGGAATGTGATGCCTCAGGGAAAGGAATTGATGTTGTCCTTATGCAAGAAGGTCGTCCTTTGGCCTTTACTAGCAAGAAACTATCTGAAATAAATCTAGGCAAATCAATCTATGAAAATGAAATGTTGGCTATTTTGCATGTCGTTGATCTGTGGTGCCCTTATTTGTTGGGGAAACGTTTTCAAATTAAGACAGACCATCAAAGCCTCAAGTATTTTCTGGAACAATGCATTTCCTCCCCGGAGCAACAAAAATGGGTGACTAAGCTCTTTGGATATGATTATGAGATCATTTACAGGAAAGGAAAAGACAATGTGGTTGAGGATGCACTTTCCCAAAAATATGAAGATGAAGGATCCCTTTTTTCTCTTTCCTTCAGTGTACCAGATTGGCTCCAAGCAGTTCGCTAGGAATGGCTACAAGATCCCAAAATTTCGCATATGATCCAATAATTGCAGTCCAATGCTCCAGCTTCCCCAGGGTACTCTTGGCTCCATGATGAGCTTCGATACAAAGGTCATTTGTATTTAAGTAAACAATCAAATATTAAATCCATGGTACTTTCTCAGCTTCATGCTACACTCACAACTGGGCACTCCGGGTTCACCAAAACCTATGATAGGGTCAAACATTCTTTTTTTTGGGATGGTATGAAATATGACATTCATAATTTTGTCACTGAATGTGATGTGTGTCAATGAAAAAAGGGAGAAACAATCAAATCTCCGAGCATAATACAACCGCTTCCAATTCCACCTACTATTTGGAAGCATATCTCAATGGATTTTATTACAGGCTTACCCAAATTGGGCAATAAATCAATAATCATGGTGGTTGTTGATTGCCTTTCCAAGTATGCTCATTTCTGTGCTCTTCAACACCAGTTTACAACATCCACGATGGCTCAAATTTTTATGGATCAGGTCTTCAAGCTTCATGTCATGCCACACTCTATTATTTCTGGTCGCAACCCAGCTTTCACAAGTAATTTTTGGAAAGAACTGTTCAAGGTACAGGGCACCCAATTGCATCTCAACACATCTTATCAACCCCAGACTGATGGTCAAACGAAAGTTGTCAACAAGTGTTTGGAAACATATTTGAGTTGTTTTGCCTCGGAAAAGAAAAATCAGTGGGCTCAATGGTTACCCCTAGCTGAATGGTGGTACAACACTTCATACCATAAAACTATACGCATGACTCCTTTTGAAGTGGTATATGGACGTAATCCACCTTTAGTTCGCTCATACTTACTTGGTGTCTCGAAGGTCTAGGCGGCTGACCAAACACTTACAGTTCGAGAGGCTATTCTCTGTACCCTCAAAGAGAATTTGGTCATGGCACAAAATCACATGAAGCAACAAGCAGATCAAGGTCACTCTAAATGTCAATTTGCAGAAGGGGATCAGGTGTTTCTTTGACTACAACCTTACAAGCAAACTTCTTTCAAGGCTGAGCATTGTCAAAAGCTATCGCCCAAATTTTATGGTCCTTATACCGTTCTCAAGCGTGTGAGAAAGGTATCCTATCAGTTAGATTTGCCCAGTCATTTGAAGCTACATCCTGTTTTTCATGTTTCATGCTTAAAGAAGGTGATTCGAACTAAGTGCCAAATTCAAACCAACCTTCTCGAGTTAGCCAAAGAAGGATCCATTTGACTACAACCAAAATCATTTTTGGACCAGCATGAGCGTCACCTGCATTAGAGAACCATGAAGGAAGTGTTAGTCCAGTGGAAAGATACAACTCTAGCAGATGCCACTTGGGAACCAGCTATCATTCTGCAGCAATTTCCACATCTCAAGCCTTGAGGACATGGTTGTTTTTAAGGGGGCGGACATGTTAGGGTCCTAACCCACACATAGGTAGAACAATATATTCAGATGTAATAAAGGTCAATATTAATAAGGCCTTGCAATAAAATAGAATAAGTCAAATGTAAGAAGACATAATACAATCTTCCGCTTCTAGAAGGATCCTCCTCTAGATGCTTCTTTTGATAGACATATTTAGTATAAATAGGAGTCGAGGTTATGAGAAACCTAGCTTGGATATTATTGTAATAGAGCTCTGATCGACTCGAGGTTTCCCCCTTGAAGAGGCCCATGAACATTTCTCTCAGAATCAAAGTGTTATTTCTGTTGTTATTCTTATATCATTTCAGTGTTATTGTGGTGATTGTTCTGGTTATATTGTTGTTATTCTACCATTTCTATCATTTTATTTATGTTCTGCATACTTTTTATATCTGGTATATTATAGGTGGTGGTTGTAAAATCATGCTTTGAAAGCGAATTGTATACCCGCTCATGCTCATTGTTAAATGCAGTGAATATGATTGTGAGGGATTACATAATCTATTGGAATGGTTAGACTGCCAAAAGGTGGTCTTGGTATTTCTTGTTTCTTTCCGCAACAATAGTTTTCTATGGAGACAACAAGTCTGTGAGCTTCTCTGATATTTGAAGCCATAAATTTGTTGTTTCTCTAGTCTCTGTACTCTTCAATGCATTCTGACTGTGCTTGGGATGACCCAATGAGGCTCCTTCTGAACCATGGTGGGTGGGGCTCAGCCATTGAGGCCATGAGGAGGTGGCCCTGCTCCAAGACTATTAGGAAAATTCTAGTGATTGAGTGACCAAGAGGATCTCAATGCTATGAGGGTGTTGGAGAGTTGAACCAAAACTTCTCGTGATCGAGCGAACTGGAGGATTTTTGTGTTTTTTTAATTACACTGATATGGGTACAACTATTGGAAATGGGAACAATTAATTGCATTTTAATCTTAAATCCTAATCTGATGGAAATTAATCGAAGATGATGGCATATTTTTCGTCAGCCTCCCAAATCAATGAACACGATTTATTGCTCATAACTTCCTTGCATTTGTCAATGCATCGGTTAACCTGTTTATTTTTTCACATTTACCTAATCATATTAAGAAATTAGTGTAAGGACATATGATTTCCATGTTTATATGATTAACCAAAATAAATATATGTGCAAGATTTATTGCCACATTTAGATAATTAGAAGGCACTACCTGTACCTTAACCTCATTTCCAGGGACTTATCATCTTGAGGGAGGCATTCATTTTTTATTGAATTTGAACCATGGCACGGCACGGCTTGATGCCACATTTTTCCCATTCAATTTAAAGTTATTTATGTATTGTATGCACTCAATTTAAAATTCAAGTTTCAATTTATGCGTTAAATTTAAAGTTACTCTTTCAATTTTAATATTTTTTTTTTTTTGGCATTAAAATGTAAGTGTTCAATATAAATTTATACAATCAATTTAAATTTATTAGCAACCGAGGGACTCTAGAATTCGATATGGCGTTGACGGCCAATTAGTTTGAGTTTGACTATAAATACTTTTTCAACTTTCCAAATTTGTATATAGTAAAACAAATAGTTATTTTTTTTATAATCATTAAATTATTTTTTTAGAACATGCTATTGGCTATCAATATCGAAGTATTATTTCACAACTCATACTAAATAACCTAAGTTTTCAATCTATCAATCTTAATATCGAAGTATTATTTCCCAACTCATACTAAATAACCTAAGTTTTCAATCTATCAATCTTAATAGGTTATGACACAATGAGTTTTTGCAATTTTAGATAACCTAATTTTATTGAACTCCTAAATAACATAAGTTTTCAATCTATCACTCTTAATAGGTTATGACAATGAATTTTTGGAATGCTAGATAACATAATTTTATTGAATTCCTTTATGAAGATGGCTACCAGTTATCATATCGACTACCAAAATGATCTATTCCTCCTTTGTCCATCTTCACCACCTTTGTCCATCTCCACAAGGTGCTTTTGCATATGCCTTTCTCCACCGCCATACATGCGGCTTTGTCCATCACCATAGGGTTCTTTTGCATAGGCCTTTCTCCATCGCCATAAGTGAATTGATGGGAGATATGACAAGCTTAAGCACTCTCGATATATCATAATATTTTCTAATAGGTGACAATCCTCGGTTGTTTGGAAATCTCTCTAGGATTTTTGAAATGTTGGCAGGCAATAATCATTTGAGCGTAAGCATTCCTGAATCGTCGGGATTACTGAGGTATAATTTAGATAAACTTTGTTTGAATAGGAATTCACTGACAGGGTCTATCCTGAGTTTGTTCCAAAACATCACATCGATTTACTATCTCGATCTATCCCATAACAAACTCACAACAAATATCCCCATTTTTCCAAATTCTTCAAATATTCACATACTTGTTCTATCCAAAAACAATCTAAGAGGGTGACCCCATCCCCCGGTTAGGGAATCTACGAATCCTCTTCTCTCTTCAATTATCCTTCAATGATTTAATTGCATCCTTAACTAGTTAGTTAGTGTACGGTTACAGGAGTTGGTAACTCCTTAACGTCTTGTAACCATATTGTGTAACTATACATGTTCATATTAATAGAATACACATCAATAGTGTAATGTGTTGCATCAAATCTATCTCTGCTTAATCTTTTCATGGTATCAGAGCGGATCTGGGTCTTACTCCATCGACCCAGGATCCAGGGTATGTGAAAAATGAGATTACCTTGAAAGCAATGCTCCTTATTGTTTGATCAGAAAGCAATGCTCCTTATTGTTTAATCAGAGATCGGTCAAGACTGCAGTAGAGCCGAGCCATATCGTCCCGTCCGCGTGTATGGAAGTAGTAGAGCCGAGTGCAGCCGTCAAAGTGTATGGAAGCAAGGAACCTTGCGCTCAAGAATCAAGGGAGGTTTTGTTGGACGCTTGTGGAAAATAGGCTTAGAGAAAGAGCAACGGAAGCTTGTGTGAAACACTGGCCCGGTGAGCGTGCAATATAGGGAGTCCTCACGAATGCACTGGAGAATCTCAGCCGCGAACCAGAATAAGTAAAGTATTTATTACAATTTTATTACACGTTTTAAAATGCTTGAAAAGCTGACACAGATTTTCCACATAAGAACGTGAGTTTTATTTTCAGTTTCAGCGATCATAAAGATTTAAAAAAATAAAGTGTTTTATTTGAATTATAAAAGAGGAGTATTTTAGTTGAAGAAAAGGCTAGAAAGGATTTTCCATTAAAATTTATTTGTCATTGAGGAAAGGCAAGCAAGGATTTGTCATTAAAAAAGATTTGTCATTAAGGATTGAGTTTTTAAAAAGAAAGAAGAAAGCATGGAGAATGGAATGGACTATTTCATGTGATATAAATAACATTATGGCTTTGGTGATATAAGAAAATATTTGTGTCTTGGAAGAATGTATTGAATCTAACTCAATATTGGTATAGTTATTTTGTTAGAATTCGGGACTCTAACAAATGACAGGAGAATAAGGAAATCCAAGACGAAGGTAAATTCAAGAAAAAAAGAAAAAGATGTTAAGCATGGTGATGAGATTTATTTTTACTATTATTAAGAAATTTGCAAAGAGTGAAGCAACTTCAGTTAGGCCGAAGAAACAGATTCTAGTTAGGCGAGAGTCGATATTAGTGAATCAAGAAACAGATTATGGTGAAGAAGAGTCAAGCGACTAGTTTGCAAGAGAGAAGATCGAGGCTTCCAGGAAGTAGGGACAAAATTATTGCCTCTTCCATTATTGAAGAGCAAGAATCCATTTTATGAACAACATTTCCGCATTTTATGAATAACATTTCTGCATTATTGAGCAGTAAAA
>ML789457.1:1021232-1046801 GCA_009831015.1 Picea engelmannii
TTCTTCTGCAATCATAATATTAACAGATCCAAGTTGACTTACCAGAGTATTAAAGGCATTTAGATGTTCTGTCACAGAATCTCCATCTTCCATCCTAAGATGATACAACTTCTTTCGAAGAAACAACTTGTTTACCAGGGACTATGATTGATACAAATTCCCTAACTTATCCCATAGTTCCTTGGTTGTAGATTCTCCCAAGACATTCAACAACACCAAATCTGCCAGGCAGAGTCGAATGGTACTCCTTTCTCTTCTGTCCAACTTGTCCCAATCTTCGTTCGACATACTAGTAACTAGTGTTCTAGTAGTTTGTGTACTGGTAGGTTGTGTACCAGTAGCCTGTGTTCTTGTAGATGGTGTACCAGTAGGCTGTGTACCAGGATCCACACCGATCCATTGTTCTTTGTCTACAAGAAGGTCCTCCATCTTGAGCTTCCATAGCTCAAAGTTTTTACCATTGAACTTCTCTATATCGATTCTAGATGAGCTCGCCATTCATCTTACTTTACTTGAATCTCCACTACAAAATCTCCCACTAAACCCAGGTTTATCACAGACCCAAGATAAACTTGATCTATCAAGACCGAGCCAAACTCTCAACAACAAAGGCGTCCCTCTGAAGCCAAAAATGTGCTCTGATGCCACATGTAAGTTTTAAACCTGTGAAGTAAAGAAATTCATATATATTCTTAAGCAATACATAAATTAATCAATGGCTCATACACATAGTACACATAGATTTTATACCGGAAACCCTCAACCGGGAAAACCTTTCTTATTTTCATTATATCAAATTTCACCATTCGCCATACAATATATACAATGTTTTTAGGTATTCCGTAGATACCAAAACCCTAATCCCTTAATTCAGGATTAATTTACAAATATGCTAAAAATAACAAATCCGCTAAAAATAGCAAAAAACCGCCCACACACACACACACATGCAAAGAATATAACACGCACGAATCATCAAATGCAGTTGTCGTATCTGACGCACCCACACACACACATGCAAAGAATATAACACATACCCAACATCATCCACCCAAATATCCTCATCCTATGGATACATAGCACAATAAAGAAAACAACTATGCAAGTGTGTGGGCAGGTTCTCGTAGCTCCATCTTATTCGTCAATAGATTCATTGGTTAACATGGAGATGTGTATCTATGAAAGAAGTATCTTCATTTTCCATTAAATACAAACAAGTATTCCAGTCTTCTATTATTGTTCCTTTACCTCTCATTACTATGGCCACAATGGTTATGGCCAAGGGAAAACATTTGTACTCATCTGTTATTTTCCTGTCACACTCCTTCAATTCCTCTGGAACATGGATTCTTTTGAAAGCCACTCTTTTAAACAATTCCCAACCTTCCTCCTTCCAAAAGGGATCCACTTTTATGGACTTTTTGTCTTCATTAACGTTAAATCTCTGCTACGTGTAGAGAATACTACTTTGCTCCCTTTAGTAGTCCCAAATGCCACACCTAATTCTACTAAAATGCCACAGCTAATTCTTGCAGGTCCAGTGCAGCCCATATGTCATCCAATATTAAAATAAATGTCCTCTTAATCAGACTTGTAGACAACTTCATCTTTCGCTTATTAGTATCAAGATCATAAATGCCAGAAAGGTCTAGTTTGAGTTCCTTTGCAATATGACCGTGCAAGTCTCGAACTCCATAGTCTGGAGAAACTGTTAGCCAGATCACAACATCAAACACATTACTGACCTTGTAAAAGTTGTAGACCCTTTGGAGCAACGACATATTTCCAATATCGGGCATACCGTAAGCACAAATCGACCGAACTTCTGGAGGTTCAGCACTACTCCACGTCTTGAGCTGAGTCTCAGCAGTTTCAATTTCCTTTCCTACAAAGACAAAGTCTAGCACGGGTTGAAGTAGGACATCTGCCTCTTGCGGCGACATTATCGCTCGATCATACGTAGATAATGATAAGTCAATCGAAAATTCATTTAAGAGCTTGTCCATTTCAGCGGCCAATTATGGAATTTGGCTTGGAATTCTGGCGTTGGAGATGCCTTCTGCCTTTTTCATGACATTGTGCATCCTCCCCAACCAAGATTGGATGACCGACAAGGGCGTTGTGTTCTCATTATCTCGAAATCTATTGGAGATATCTTGTTAAAGGTTCTTCAAATGATCTTTGTTATGTCGCATTAACTGATTGCTTGGCTCCATGTGAATAATAGCAACTAGTTGTTCCGTTATTGGAGAAAAAATGCCCTTCTTTATAATGTCCACTAGAACTTGACTAGCAGGTCCAGTTCCTATGGCCATGGCATTACTCGAAGAGGAGGGAAAGTTATGGGCCTTGGAGTTATTCTGAGTGGAGAGAGAAGCATGAGCGAATATATCCAGTATAAAAACCTAGAATTATGAGCTTTAATGTACAAGGACAGCTACTGCAACTGCAAGGAAAAGAGGATGTGTGATTGAGGGAGGGCAGGCAATATGTCATTAATAGGCAGAGGCGATGGCTGGTATCGTGGAATGTGGAATGTTATGGCATCAGGTCTATCGGTGTGGGTGCCATTGACAACACCTTATGAGGGTGGTATGATAAAAAACAAAGCGAGTGAATTGGCATCCATCATAAAAAGCAGTGGTTCATGTCCTGTGATTTCATTGCAAAGATGAAGGTTTTGTTATTTTTTAGTAGAGACAGGTAACACATCAAATAAAAGTTATGATCTATTTAATAAAGAATGCATTTTGTGTCAGGAATCTGGCTAATTTCATTTATTCATAGGTTAGCAGAATGGTACGATCAATTTGACAGATGTTGAGTCTTTGTATTTCTGGATTTGTGTGTTCTTTGGTGTGGAAGAAATTTTACAGGTGGACAAAGATGGTTTTATAAAACCTATCAACCAATTGACAAGTTTTCTAAAAAAGCTAACACTAAAGAATACCTTCGACATAATTAAAATAAGAATAATATAATTTTACAAAGTGTTTTTATAAAAAATAATTAATCAAATTATTTAAATAAAAAAAATGAAAATGTACTTTCGTCCCTAACCTAATATTATTCTACCCAAGACTCCATTGCCTTTCCCACTTTTCCATTCCTTTCATGGAGTCAACCACACTCCATCTTTGATACACTTGCAATGCAATTTTTATTAGCCATGTTGACTTTTTTGGAGTTACCCTTCCTCTTATGAATATCCATAAGCCCAAAATATCACAATAAACTAAAAACAATAGAATTTGAGTCGACATATTTTATATTTGTAATCAAATACCTCATACTTTTCAAAATATATAAAGTTGTGGTTCATCATTAATATGTCTCGTAATTTCCTTCCTCCCAAAAATAATTTTTTAGTATTGATTGATGTTTTTTTTTTCCAAATGGAAAATTTCTCAATTATTTATTAATATAATTTGTTTTCAGATCAGAAAATTACAAAACTCTGCTATGAGAGATTTGCTGAAAGTTTAAAGTGAGTAAAAGAAAAGACTTTCATCAAATCAAGTTTTTCAGTTGGCAAGAACAAAAACTACTCTAACGTAGTGTGGAGAGCTGTTAGAAAATCAATGGGAAAACAAAACAAGGATGGAATTTGCAAGAAGTAAATGATTTTCTATGATAGAAATTGAACTTCTAGCTTTCATAAATAGTAAGCCCACTGAAGAAGAGTGTCAAAAACAAAAATTAAAAGATAGTTAAGAAATGGGAAGGTCCCTCATGGCCATCTATCCATAATTTGTAGGTGAGGATTTCCAATTTTTTATTAAGTGTTGTCTTTGAAAGTTGATAAGCAGCTTTGTTATGCTCTCAGTGAATGTGGGTGTAATTGAGATTTTTGAAAGAGGACTGTATCAATCTAATTATGTCCTTCCAAGCCAAGAGCGAGATTGCTTGGAGATCTCCCCTATTTTTCAACCAATTGATGATGATTCTGGAATCTCCAAGGATCTATAGATCATCAATGTGAAGTCTGGAAGCCAGGAATAAAGTAGCCCATGCACCAAATAGTTCTTCTCTGGTATTGGTGCCCGAGCCACAGTTGAAAGTCCAATTGTAAAAAGTATTTTGAGTGATTTTGATCACCCCACCCACTCCGCTCTGAGAGTCATCTGAGTGCACTGCACCATCAAACCAACCAAAATGTGTGCCTTATAAAATAAGAACCTTCAACGAATGATGTTTTAGAGATTTTCTTACAAGTGCTTCATTCCAAGCATTGTGGATACCAAAAACTCTATAAGTTGTAACACTAACAAAAGGGGTTCCATATTCGAAAATCGTATTGTTCCTTTACAGCCATATAGCCCAACAAATAAGGGAAGGAAGATGCATGATTTTTTTTTTTTTTGAACCCAACTTTCAAAGCAAACTGGGAGCGAGATCCCATCCCAAATAGAATGAAATTTTAAAATCAAAAAAATCTTTCCCTAGACCTGTCTAGTAAAAGGGAAATTTATAAATAGATGGTTTGTTGATTCTAAATCAGATTTGAAGAGATGACAAAAGTTTGGCCCCGACCATCCATTTTTTAAGAGAATGTCCCAATTGTTGATTTTGTATTCATCCAACAACCAGGTGAATAATTTGATCTTCGGGGGAATGCTCCAGGTCCAAATCTTGTTCCTCCAGCCTCTGACATTTGTAAGCCAAATCGAATTTGAAATTGCAGTGTATAAATTGTGGACATAAATCCTACTTGTGCGCTCGTCACCCATCCACTATAATTGGTCGACCGAATTTGTTAGTTGGATGCCCGATTGAGTGAGATTCGAACAAAAGGTGTCCCATTCGCGCACTAAGTCTGTGCTAACGCCGAGGGCAACACTAGTGATCCATCGGTTAGGTAGGAGGTCCAAAAAAGAAGGGTCCTGCATGTGGTACAGGAACCAAATATTCCTGTAGTGAAGACGCTCTAAACGTTGCTGAGATAAGAAGGATGTTGCGTCCAAACTGAGTATCCAGTCTTGGCCAATAGTGATATCATGCCCCAAACCTAGGCACCAGGAGATCCAACGGGTGATCAGAGCTTTAGATTTTATGATATTTCTCCATAAGAATGAAGCCGTTCTGGGAATGGTCGTCTCCGATGTAAGCCAACCACTGACAGAGTGATGACAGAGGTATTTATAAATAATAAATGAATTCCAGATTCCAGGGAGAGACAGAGCATGCCGGAGAGAGTTGGCTGCTAGATCTTGACTGAAAAGAAGAAGGTTTCGAAACCCCCAACCTCCTTTTTTCTTTGGTTTTGCCAGAAGATACCAGCCACAGAGGTGTCGTTGATGATGATCCGAGCAACCCAACCAGAGAATGTTGAAAAACATCTTCTGAAGGTTTGAGAGGACAGAGGCTAGAATGGCAGCAAGAGCCATCCAATAAACATGTCCTTCCAGAAGAACTTTTATGACGGTGAACCGACCACCAAGAGTAAGCCATCTCGTACACTAGTGCTCAATCCTTTTTTCCACTTTAGCGAGAAGCCAATTCCAATTAGGGAAAGGGGAAAAGACTTTTTATCTGATCCAAGTTAGTAAGTTGCATATTTACATGAAGAAACATGGATTTTTCCCAATTTATCATTAGGCCTGTGGTAATGCAGAATTTGTGTAAGATCTCTTTAATTTTAAGCCATTCTAGAAGAGAGCCATTAGTCATGATGAGGACGTCATCAGAATAAAGAAGATGCAAGATCTTGATAGTTATAGAAACCTTAATCCCAAATATATTACCCTCAGCTTGTCCAGTTTTGAGAAGCAGACTTAAGGCTTCAATTACCAGGACAAAAAGAAGTGGAGAAAGTGGAAAACCCTGTCTAAGTCCTCTTCCGATGAAAAAGAAGGAGGAGGGTTCACCATTGACCAATATGGCTGAATTTTCCCTCACCACACAGCCCAAGATCCATCTGATCATTAGCTGGATGAAGCCAATCTGAGCTAGGATGAGTCTAAGGAAGTCCCAATCAATACAGTCAAAAGCCTTTTTAAGATCCAGTTTAAGTATGAGAGCCTTTGAGTTTTTTTATTTTAATGTTGTGTAAACATTCCTGAGAAGTGCCAATAACATCTAGAATTTGTCTCCCTTTTAGAAATCCCAATTGTTCTTTCAAAATAAAACTAGAGAGAATGGGCTTTATTCTGGTGGCGATAATCTTCAAGATATGTTCGTAGCATAGGTTGCAAAGAGAAATGGGCCTGTAGTCACCAAAGGTTGTTGGAGACGTTGCTTTTGGGATAAGATTGAGGAGGGTCGAATTTAAAGCACGTATCACCTTTCCTTTAATCCTGGTATCCTCCACTAGCTCTAGAAGCTCTGGGTTGACGAGATCGAAGAAATGCAAATAGAATTCCACTATCCATCCATCATGGCCTAGACTTTTTCCCTTAGAAAAATATTTTAGTGCAGCTGAAACTTCCTGTAAAGTGCAAGGCCTATCAAGTGATAGTGCATCTTCCCCCGAAATTGTGTGTGAAAGTATTCTAGCCACCGAGACTTGTGCATGAAGATCAGTAGAAGGGTTCTTCTCAAAGAATGGATGGAAATGATTGTAAGATGCATATTTTAAAGCACACTGGCCTTTGTGGGATGTTCCATCATCAGATTTAATCTCCCAAATGGTATTTTTTCTCGTGCAAGCACTGGATTACTTAAGATAGAAGTTTGTATTAAGGTCTCTGGACTTGAGCCAATTTTCTCTACACCGTTGTCTCCAAGTGTTTTCGCCTTGTAGGAGTAGGCAATTTATCTCCACTTCAAGGTCTTTTAAAATGGGACAGCCTGTTCCAAGAAACCCCATGCTATAATCTGTAGTGATGAGAGTTTGAATTTTGGTGTCCAGGGAGGCTAGCCAAAGTGTGTTTTTCTGTCTAAAAGAGATAGCCCACGTTTTAATTTGATCTTTTAGTGTTTTTAATTTCCACACTATGCGGTGTTGGCTGCAAGCTTCTGTCATAAAGAGTGGATCCTTCCAGATGGAAAAAACAATAGAGGAAAAGTTTGGATCTGTGCACCATCCTGAGTTAATCTTAAAAGGAAGAGAACGCTTGTGAAAAGAAGGATCAAGTTGCAGAATAATCCGAGCATGGTCGGACAAGAAAGGAATATTTACCTAGGTACGAATCATGTCCACCGAAATAATTAGATGCTCAAAAAGAAGAAAGTGATCTAGCATTTTTGAAATAGAGCCTAGATCCATTCTCCCATTATTGTTATAACCCTAAATTGCACCATACATGCTTACCTGGCATCAGGCCAACTCATTTGCCTTCATTGCCAAAACATCTGCTGGGAAACCTCTTTAAAAAACCACTTGGGTAAAGGTACATGTGCCCTAACCCACTACTCCATGCGGGTGAACGTTGGCAGGCCTACTACAGCCCGCGTTTACCTAACAAAGCACAAAAACAGGAAATTTGTCGACGGGACAAAAAGCTATGGGTCAGTTAACTAAAACTCTCAGCCATGCATGGCCGAGAGTTTGTCCAAAACCCTAGCTCCTTCTAGCCTATAAAAGAAGGGGTAGGGGTACTATTTGGAAGAGAAAAATTATAGCAAAGAAACTCTGCCCAATTGCCAAATCCATTTGTCCCAACCCTTTAGCCTTTCCTCAAGCCTAAGGAGAATTAATGCAAAGCAGTTGGAGGACAAAAGAAGAGGAGGAGCCCAGGATCAGGATCGAGGAGCGGTTGCGGTCTCGACTGTGATTGTAAGTTGATTCATTTCGAAACTAATAAAAGAATACTTTTCCCGTCCCAATGCATGAGTTATATGTGATTTGCGTAATTTATGCTTAATTTCTAACCCTCAAGTAGAAAAATAGCATGCATGCGTAGTGTTTTGTCTTGATTGCAGGTTAACTTTGGAAGGAGCAGCGCAAGAAAGTGGGCAAAGCGCAACGGAGGATCTACACCAAACATCAGTAAAAAAGGTTAGTAGTTCCTTTCCATGCATGTGTCTTGAAAGAGGGGTTTAAGTTTTGGGTGGTAGGTTAAAAGGTCATTTCTTTAAGGTCAAAATCTGCATGCAAATCTAACCCTAGTTTGCTAGTCCGTAGGGTATTATTTCCCAACAACAGAATTGGCGACTCCACTGGGGAAGATACTCTTAGGGTTTCCGAATTTAGTTGAGGTTTTTGGGTAGTTTAAAGGATTAGATTTTTTGTTTCTTTGTTTGTCTGTTTTCTATTAGGTCAGAACTAGCAGGGAACCTGGTTCTTTATACCAGTTTTCTCCTTGACGGTTGCTTGACGATAATTATCGGGACACACAGAGGTACACGCAGCCTGAAGAAAGCCTGCACGCATGTAACTCACGCCCTAACCTTCTATAGCCCACGTTTGAACACCCGTTGTAGAGGTTTCGGTAGCGTGTAAGAGTCGGAGAGCTTGAGAGGCGGCCCTCCTCTTCCCTGTCAGAATTATACATTCTCAGGGGGCTTTCTGGATCCTGTCTGAGTCTTGTTGGTTCATAGTCTTGTCTCAGTTTGCTTTATTGCATTTTGTTATTTCTTGCAGTTATTTTTCTTTTCTGTTAAAAATAAGCATCCAAGCCTTCAGGAGACCCTGGTTATCAATACTAGAGGCCTCTTCCAGGTTTGGGCTGCCTGTGTTTAGTTTTTTCTTAGAGTTTATTCATACACACGGCCTGTGCAAGTGCAGCCTGCGGGTACCCGCGCTCAGTTGTAGGTCAGCACGTGTTTGCACGCGTGCTGTTTCAGTGACAATAGCAGGCTTGACAGGTTGCTTTTCAATCAGGGAGGGACAATCATCTCTTCCTGTGGTGAGAAGTGTTCCTCTCAGAGGTTTGAGTCTAGGGTTGCACAGTCAGTAGGTTAGGGCCTCTTACCCTTAGCCTGTTTTTTCTTAGTTGATAGTTGATAAAAAAGATAAAAAAGAAAAAAATGTGTTTTATGGTTTTTAGACAAGCATAAGAATCGGTGCTTTCTCGATTGCCATTGTGTGTATTTGCTCAGGTTCTTTGTGATCTGCACTTTAAGCCAGGATTTTATTTTGTTTTCTTGGTTTTGTGCTTGTCGGCATTCTCTTCTTTGTTTGAAGATTGTATTGCTGCATCAATAGCTAGGAAGAAGTCTTGTGTTCATAAGTTTTTGCAATACATTTAGAGTATAAGTAGCTCGTATTCGAGCGAAATTCCTTTATGTTTGTTGCATGAAATCTTAGAAAAATTGAAAAGAAAAGAAGTCTTTCTTGTGTGAAAAGTTGTTGATTTTTGCATTTAGTAAAAACATTTTGTTTCCATATTTTTTCATTTGTTTTTTCTTTGAGTCTTTACACATCACCAGTTTCACCTTCATACTCGTGACGTAAAAAAGCCCCATAAAAGTAACTCTAATTTAAAATCTATTAGACTTTTTGTTTGTAGGGTTCATACACTAGTTCAAGACTAGGGCCTTGGATTAGGTTGGAGAGGAAACTCTCCAAGGCCACTCAAAACCAAACATTGGAATTTGTGATAGGGAGTGTAGAAGTCCAGTTATGTGGAAGTTATCCGGGACCCCCCTCTAACACATGGGCTAAACATGAGGTCGCGTAAGGAAAGGTAGCGGAGATAACCCCTCCAAAGATAGACCGAACATAGTGGAGAACACATATCAAGGATTTGTTTTGGGATTCCATCGTTTGCATTTTCCACGGGGCTTCATGGGTCTCGAATCCATTTGAGGTCTTCATTTGTCTTCCGGACCATTTTCTCTCGATCCCTTGACAGGTTTCGGGCTTGATACCCTGCTCATTGTGGTCTACCCGACTATCGACTGTACCCGCCTGGTGACTGTTCGTGTGTTGGCAAACTAGTTGCCAATCTTATTTAGGGACATACACAGGTGACTGTGGGGGTATAACACGGTACCTAGGACAGACATTGGGCCATGCTTTGCAGAGTATACCCGGAGGGTGCTTCCGTTTTCAAGTTGCACTTGCACCGGTAAGTTGATCTAGTGTTGGTTGTTGTAACTGTTCTTCAACATAGTTAGTGATTGATTGTCTTATCTTTTAGGGGCTTCTTTTTTAGTGTGTGTCATTGTTTGAATGTGTAGAATACCTTAGCGTGTCTTAGATCTTCTCACACAGTGGAGGATCCCAAGCTTCGCCGGTCACGAAGGATTTTGGGTCTGCCACCGGTTATACTGGAGCCACCCCCGCCACCATTGAGGCGGAATCTAGACCAACAAGGGTCTTTCGAAGCAACCGGGTTACAAACCATTGTGCCCAAACAACTCCCGAAGGAATCAACCACCAATCTTGGTTCGGTTGAAACCCCAACCACTAATACTTGGACACTGGTTATTGTACCTATCCAATTTTACGAAAGCCTGTCAGTGCCTCACACAGCTATGGCAACAAACGTTGTTACTTCCTATGGGAATTCTTCCATTCCCACCATTGTTCCTACCACAGGAGAAACATCTCCTAACTTACCTTCGTCGGCCCGAACCACCATGGTCTCGGCTACAAATATGTCGCACAGTGGACTGACCCCATCTATCATGGCGGCCACACCTCCCTTCACACCTAGTGCGACAGGCCCTCTGTTTTCATACGGTATGCCTAGTTCAGGCACAAGTCCTGCACTCACTCACTCCACTTTACAGACATTGGGTCTGGGGGCAGGGAGCTCTAACGCTCCTCTGCAAGGTCAATTTGGGGGCATTCCTGTCCCTTTTAATGCTTTCCCTTACGTTGGAGGTCATATCTCTCCTTCATCCCCTTTGCTTGGTGGTCTACATCAGCAGTCCACTGGGCAGCCTGCACACACAAGTTCATTTGGAGCCGGGAGTCAAGGAGCACCTGCGCAAAATCAGCTGGTAGGTTCATCACCGTTTGTTTGGAATGGGACATTTTGTAACAACACTTTCGCATCCACTGCTTTCCCATCTGGGGGCAATCCCATTTTTGGACAGTCTTCTCTGACGCAGGGTACTAATCCTGCGTCGGGGGCACATATAGCAGGACTTTGGAACTCAGGTTAAGGATCCGTTCCCTCCTCTAGAATGTCGTTCTAGGGTAATTCTTTCCACAGTCAATGGAACCCTAGACAGACTTCTCTGCCTCTCCCATCAGGACCGGCATGGGGTAATCCTTCCCAAAGTCTGTCAAACACGATGAATGCCCAACATCCTATGTCCTTTATGGGGAATCAGCCAATGATGTCTCCACAGATGAAAAATACTTACGCTGGTTAGGGCCATGGTTTCTACCAGAATCCGGGCCAACAGCCAAACTTTTCCTGGCAACCTGGTGCCAGTCAAACTCCAGGACCCTTTTTCCCAGGCTATCAGCAGCAACCCAAACTACCATTCCTGATAACGTTACAATTGCCATATTTGACAAGGTTGTTAAATGATCCTATTTGTCATGATCCACGTTGGCCTCCTATGCCAACGAAGTTGCCTTCGGACATTCCAAAGTTCAAGGCCAATCCTAACGAAGATCTAGGTGATCACATGACTACTTTCCATCTTTGGTGTTCATCTAACTCATTGAAAGATGACTCCGTCCAGTTGCGATTGTTTCAACACACTCTTATCGGGAGTGTCGCGAAATGGTACATCGAACTTGATCGCTCAAGATATTCTTCTTTCGTCGAACTGGCGACGACCTTCCTTAAGCATTTCCAGTTACCTGTGAGATACGACGCTGGCATAGAGTTGCTTGCCAATTTCGAACACACGACAGTAGACCATATCTCTGATCATATCCGAGAGTGGAGATGTCGAAAGAGTCTAATCAAAGTACCAGTCCCACCAGCATTCTTGCTTGAGTGGTTCCTTAAGTCTTTAGTCCCACAATTATCCAAAGACATCGCGACTTCAGGAGTTTTCTCCGAAGAAGATGCCATCATGAGGGCTCAACAGTTTGAGCTCATCTATTCTTAGTCTGGTTTATTATACAACATCTTTCCGAATGCACCACGATTGATACTGGATAAAACTAGAAAGAGAGTTGGACCACATGCCGATGGTATTGTTGGCTCAGCACAAACCAAGCCCGCTGAGAAATTGACAAAGCAATTGGAACAATTATCTATACAACACTTAACGACCAACCAGACTATTGCTTTGGCTGCTCCTCCTACCCAAATGTCGGAAGTACACTCCGTGCAGACGACTAACCCAAAGGCCACTCAGCAGCCTGAAGGGAAGAAAAAACAACGCAAAAAGGGTAAGGGGGATAAAAAACCCACTGATAATGCTGGCGAGGGCATCACAGAAAAATGGAATGTGAGGTATCCATGCAACTTGTGTGCGGAAGACCACCCAACCCATCTATGTCATCGACTTGCAGAGGCCCAAAAGTTTGTCACAGCAACAGCAAGCCATGTTGACTAATCCCTTTCAGCATGGGCAGAATTTAACTCAAGCCTCTACAAGTGCCGAAGGGGGCAGCCAAGAAACCTGCCCTCCTCCAAATAATCTCTCATCCGCGAATGTATATATGGTTAGGGGTGATGATTTAATAATGACTAGAGCACACGACTATAGTAAACCAAGCGCCTCTGAGAAAGGAAAAGAAGCTGAGATCCCATCTCTTCCTCTATAGATAGAGAAGACATCGGGTGAAACAATGACATTCATTCCAAAGGGTGCATTTAAGAAAGCTTCTCACAACCCAAACGCAAGGGCCGCCCAGAACCCCTTGTGCAATTTCCGCTTTGGAGGTCCTCCAAAGCTGCCCTACTCAGAGGAAAGCCTTGTTGACTGCTTTAGGCTCTACTGAGACTTGTAACCCGAGTACCATCATGTTAGATGCAACCGACTTGAAACCTCGTCTACCTTACCACGTCGCGTTTCAGATAGTAGTGGCTCATCCCACGAAAATGTTTACACGGAATATCTTTTGCACGGTGGTCGACGAGGGTGCTTCGACTTGCGTTATGTCATTAACATGCTGGAAAGCCATTGGTCAACCTGCTTTGTCTCCATCACCTACTCTCCTCACTGCGTTCGACGGTCGTTCTTTCTGACCACATGGCATCGTTCCTTCCTTCCCTGTGCAGTTAGGCGGGAAGACCGTGTGCGTTGAAGTAGAGGTAGTCGATGCTCCCCTCGACTATAACCTCTTGTTAGGTCGGAGTTGGACTTATGCTATGCAAGTTGTGGTCACTACATTTTTTTGAGTCTTGTTGTTTCCACACGAGGGTCGGATATTGACCATCGATCAATTGTCCTTCTTTAGGCCTGACCTGGCTTTGGGGGCATCCACAGTTCCCATGATTTATAATCCGCAGCCCGGTGTCGTTAACGTTGGAGTTGGTTTGTGCCCATCCTTGATGGGTACCTTCGATTACCAACCTCCTCATGATGATGTCAAGTTTATATCTAGTCACCACAAGGCTGTGATTTTTCACGTTTCATCGTTCCGCATGACGTACTTTGAGGATTTGTGGATTCTTCCTTCCCCATTAGCCAGGATGGATGAGACAAGGCACTCCGGCATGACCATTCCCTTGTCGGCCACTGAAGTAGCATACTCTTTAGTCCAGCAAGCTTCAGCTAACCTTGATCTGACTCCCGCACAAGAGTTGGATCCACTTCTAGAGCCTATTTGGGCTCAGGGTTCTCTTGCTACCACCGATTCATTAGACTTAGTCTTGCCTTCTGATGAAGTAGTAATCGAGGCACTGACTAGTCCAGACAAACCTTGGGATGATCTTCATCACATATCATATTTCCTCCTAGAGTTACGCCGAATTGAGGCAGGAAAATTCACCATCACCATGACGGGAGATCAATCATGTCCTATTAAACTCTTAGCTACACAGAAAATTTATGCTGAAGGCAATATGGCGACTATCGATGAAACCATACCTATCAACATCTCCCACAACCCTGGCGTCATGGAGAATGTCTTCGTGGGGGCGGATTTCTCCCCCGAAGAGATTCATATTTACACGGATCTTTTCAAAGAATTCCACGACGTTTTTTCCTGGTCTTATGAGGAAATGCCAGGCATCGATCCGAAAATAGTTGAACATGAAATCACAACGTATCCTGATGCCAAGCCTATTCGACAAAAACTTTGTCCAGWTAATCCTAAGAAAGAAACAACCATTAAGACAGAGGTTGAGAAATTTCTCAAGGCAGGGTTCATTTACCCTATCCATTTGACTCAATGGGTGTCAAACCCCGTGCCGGTCGATAAAAAACAAGGCACGATTCATGTATGTACCGATTTCCATGATTTGAACAAGGCATGTCCAAAAGATAATTATCCAACCCCATTCATCAACCAGATCATTGATGAATGTGTTGATTGTGAAGCCATTTCGTTCATGGATGGTTTTTCGGGTTATAATCAAATCCAAATCAAACCTGAGGACCAACACAAAATGGCATTCATTTGTCCGTGGGGTACATTCGCCTATCGTAAGATGCCTTTTGGCCTCAAGAATGCTGGAGCCACTTTCTAGCGGGCCATGTATTTTGCGATTCACGACCTCAAACATATAGTCGAGGTCTATCTAGATGATTTAGCATCATGCTCTCGCAAGCAAAAGGATCATCCTATGCACCTCAGACTAATCTTCGAATGCTATCGCCACTTGAGGATTCCCTTGAATCCCAACAAGTGAAGCTTTTGCATCACGTCATAACGTTTGTTAGGTTTCATCGTATCAACCACAGGGATCATGGTGGATCCTCTTAAGGTGGAGGCAATAATCTAGTTTCCCCCCCCACGCACAATCTTACAACTTCAAAGTCTTCAAGGCAAGGAGAACTTCTTACGATGCTTCATCGCCAACTATGCCGAAATCACTAAGGGATTTATGCGTTTACTTAAGAAAGATGTTCCCTTTTTCTGGGATGAAACCACTCAACGCTCTTTTGACGCATTAAAACACGCCCTCACAACCGCACCTCTGCTACGGCCACCTAATTATAACAAAGATTTCTTATTATATCTGGCTGCCGCAGAGTCAACCATAGGCATGGTTTTAGTTCAAAAAGATGATTTGTTTTCAGAATACGTGATCTATAACCTTATCCAAGGCCTCGTGAGACCATAACTTAATTATTCCCATCTCAAAAAACTTGTGTTGGCAGCAGTTCATGCTGTTCAACGGTTCCGACACTATGTTCTGTTTCACAAGACCACCGTCGTTGCTGTCGTGAATCCATTCCAGTACATGTTGAAACGATGATTTATCGAAGGAAAAATTAGTACATGGATGGTCATCCTCCAAGAATTTGACTTAGACTTCGTTTCAGCAAAGTCCAAGAAGTCATTGGTCTTCGCAGAACTTATTTCGAAGCTTCCGGTTGAGTCAGGTGACGTTGTGCCTGAGGAATCGCCTATCCGGAGGGATATGTTTTTGATTGAATCTTCAGACCCCTAGTACAGAGATATGTTGATCTATCTCTTGACTTTGAAGTGCCCCACCTCTGCTTCTCGTGATGAGCATCGATGGATACGCCATCAGGCTAATAACTATCTCATACTCGATGATACGTTGTATTGGAGATGTGTAGATTGCGTCTTGCGTCGATGTCTCACTCATGAGGATGCCGTCATAGTGCTCAACTATTGTCATACAGGAGCTTGTGGCGGTCACTTATCTGGGATGGCAACAACCCAAAAGATTTTATGAGCAGGTTACTTCTGGCCTACACTTATCAAAGATTGTATCAAGTCGGTCAAGAAGTGCCATCTGTGCCAAATCTTCTCTCGAAAGATGAGGGCACATCCCGCTCCTATGTTTCCTATCATCACAGTTGGTCCCTTCACTAAGTGGGGGATTGATTACACTACATGCAACCCCCCGTCAGCAAGGGGGCACGACTATATCATCGTAGCTGTCAACTACTTCACTAAATGGGTCGAAGCTATGCCAACGTTTAAAGATGATGGAGAGACTGCAACTCTCTTCTTATTCAACCAGATTATAGCATGGTTCAGCATCCCGAGAGAGATTGTCACTGACCATGGCAGTCACTTTCAGAACCAAATGATGTCTGAATTAACATCAAAGCTTGGGTTACGGCAAGAACATTCATCACCTTACTACCCCCAAGCCAATGGACAGGTGGAAGCTGTAAACAAAACTCTTAAGACGATTCTACAATGAACTATCAATTCAGCCAAGTCAAACTAGCATTTGATGTTATACTCGGCATTATGGGCTTACAGAACATCAGTTAAGACTGCAACCGGATTCTCACCTTTTCATCTCGTTTACGGGCTGGAGGCAATCTTGCCCATCGAATGTCAAATACCATCTCTGAAATTGGCAGTACAATTATTGCCAGACACTTCTCCACTTGAAGAAAGGTTAGTACACCTTGAGCAGCTTGATGAGCAGCGTCGTGATGCGGCCCTGGCCAATGAGGCACATAAACATAAGGTTAAGTGTCAATATGATAGGTCCGTTCATCCTCGGATTTTTTCTGAAGGCGACCTTGTCCTGGTCTATGACCAAGATAAGGACCCCTTGGGGGCAGGAATGTTTAAACCCATGTGGTTCGGACCCTTCATTATTAAGGAAGTTTTAAAAAAGGGTGCTTATCGTTTGGTCTATTTTGAAGGGAATGCTTTGGCGGAACCAAGAAATGGGCTCTACCTCAAGAAGTATTACTCATAGAGAGGTCACTGTGGGTAACTTTTTGTAACATATGTATAGTCTTTGTACTATTACTTTTTTACGTTTCTTTTAAAAAGTGTTATGGACGTGTCATTAATGTTATCTTTCGTCAATATGGCAGATGTCAAGTGAGTCCGAGGTGTTCGTTGGGTATGCGGACGGTGCTAGTTGACACACACGGAGGCTTGCCTCCGCAGCTTGGGTAATCTTTACACCACAGGGTCAGTTGTTATCTTCCAGAGGTATATGCTTAGGTGACACCACGAATAATGTTGCCAAGTATAGTGCAGTTATTGAATTGCTTCGTGACGCATTGTCATTGGGTATCTCTCATCTCCGGGTCTATCTAGACTCTCAACTGATTGTGTCACAGCTAAACAGAATATACTGAGTTCATGATCCAACGTTACACCATCGATTCCTTATGGTACATCTCTTAGAATGCAACTTTGATTATATTACATATTTTCATGTTCCTAGAAGATTAAATCAAATCACAGATACTCTAGCTAATCACATTTTAGATTGGCATCTTGCCCACATATAAAAACATCATGAACATAAACATGTAAATATATTTTTGTACCCATAATCCATAAGACACAAAAAAGAGATAAAAAAACCATATATAAACATCATAACATCCTCAGAGTACATAGATGGGCGCAAGCGCCTCAAAAGTGGGAACAATAACGAGTCACTGGGCTTATTCCCTCAAACAATATATACATATCAGTGCTCGTGGCACATAAAAGTCTAACGTCTGCTCAGGGCCTATGGCCCTGTTATAATCATGTATAGCTTGGGCTAAAAGCCTAAACAATTGGACCCATGTCCGAGGTGCCCCCACAACATGAGGCTGCATGGATGGTGGCAGGTCCTCTATCTTTTACATGGAAACTGTGCGAGTGAGCGCAGTAAAGTTCCTCTCAATCCACCTCAGGACCCTCTCGGCCTCTCCTACTGGGAGGTTCCCTGCTACTATTGCTCCTCCAGTGGCGGCAGCTGCGGCTTCTGGTCGTGGGCGACACTTGTTCTGTGCATAGTCGGCAGGTCACATGGGTCCCACATATGTATGCAATAAAAGTTCACCCATCAAAAACTCTAGTGTAAAAAAACATGATATATATATCAAAAAGACACAAAAATTACATATGCAAACAAAAAAAAACTATACAGGTGGAGACTTACCCATCTCCCCTCGCTCCTCACTAGGAGGCACTGGTATCTCTGGATCTCTGGAGAAGTTGATCCCCGCATATTGGTAGTCCTCTATATCCGGGATCTGTCGTGATAGCCAAGCAAAGAAGTCGTTGTTGAAGGCCTCCATGTTCCTTCCACCACCCTGTCGCGGCAGTAACACTGCCCATCTGCATATTGCGGGGAAAGTGGCCAGATGTCCTCATACTGTCAGTCGAGGACTGAAACACAGAACTCTCTCGAAAAATAATGAACACAAGATGGTCCCAAACCCTAAGTTCCTGTGTGTCCGTTGTCGGCACGCTGTCAGTTGGCTCTTCATACATGCCAACAATGTGGTACTCCAATAAAAAATTTGTGCATTCATGCACTGGATTGCACAGTTCATCTGTACGCGTGAAGCCTGGTGCACGGCTGCTGAGCCGGTAATCCACCCAATGAGCAATAAAACAGTCTGTAGGGCGAGGCTGGTAATCCTACTAACAGGAACCGATGAAGTTCTATGATCGTTCCCAGCCTCACAGTACTCATCAATCAGCTCCGAGACTTTGCTCGGCCCCGCAGGAAACGTCTGAAGGTTGACTGGTTCCCCTCTCCTTGAGAGTCCAGTCAAAAAGTAAATATCCTCAGTGGTGGTCACCAAGGATTTCCCCTCTAGCATGAATGCCTCTGCATCAGGGTGCCAGTAATCAACCAAGGAATTCAGTAGCCTTGGTTGCGCACGCATGAATGGAAATAAAAATAATTTCACCAATCTGCACTGTGTCAGCATGACCACAACGTTCGGATCTGCAAACACGAACTCATTGGCGGCCTCGTGCTCCCTTTCCCTCCACTGAACATACATCCTGCCAACACAACAGAGCAAAAAGAGGGTCAATACTTTTTAATTTTGGTTTTTTCACCACGCGGGGCGGTACCCGCGGCGTGTAGAGGCGACAGTCGCGGGTACCCGCAGGCAGGCTTTTCTCTGCCCGTGGGCTTTCCCTGGACATCCCACGTTTGTCTAGGGCCGACCTTTTTGAGGTCGAAGCCCACCCGCAAAACCACCTAAATGCTATAAAAGAATTATTGAATAGCAAGACAAGGGAGTTTTTACTTAATTGGTCCAAGCAGAAGTCCGTTTCGTCCACTGTAGCTCCTGGAATCATGATCTTTGGCAAACGAGGTCTTTTGGCTCCAGAGTCAATTTCTGAATTAGCAATAGTGATAATGAGCTGCCAGCTTCTATTTATAGACTTTTTGGCCTCTTTTTGTCACTTTTTTGGGCCCTTTTATCAGTTTATTTATACCAAAAACCATTTAGAGTGATCTAGGAGTTATATGGGAGGGAATTGATCAGGTATTGGGACAATGTTTATTGAGTTTCGAAAAAAAAATAAAAAAAAATAGTGACGGTCCATAATTTTTTTTTTTTCAAAAATCAACTTGAGCATATAGGGTAGGATTTCATCCCAACTGTTGCATCTTGTTTCCTTTTGTTCTTATGATATAGGATCGATCCCATCCGGTTGTGACACAGAATTGTCATATCTTCTCTAGAGGTGTCACAACTTGGTGGTAGAGCTTACCAAAACATGGATGCCCTAGGTAGGTCCTGGTTGCATTATGGTGTCCATGTCGTTCCTAACAACATTGTAGGCTCGGGAGTCCATATAGTCTTTCTTGAATATGAGTTTGAGCCTCATTTGCATGGGTCTTTTTCACTCTTTGACTTACCCTCCGGACTCCCAAAACATAACGGGTCTCCTTTTAATCCCTTTTCAGACCCTCTAAACATGAAAAGATTGCCGAGCGATCTTGTGGCCTTTCACGCTCGTTAAACTGAAATTTGAAGTCACGTCTGTCCGATGGTAGTTTACCCCTTTTTCGGTCCAGACGGCCAACTGTACGAACAAAGGAATACTCTATTGAATTCCCATTCTTTAGAAGAGTATCCTCAGGTATAATTTTATTCCTTTTTCGGGCCTGAGGGACTAAATTTACAAAAAAGAAACCCCCCCGGAGTCCATAGTTAAGCTCTTTTCAGACTCCCTAAAATTGAAAAGATCGTCGAGTGACCTTATTCTTTCACACTCGTTAAAATGGTCCAGAAGAACATTCCTGACGGAGTCCATAGTTAATCTTTTTTCAGACTCCTTAAAAGTGAAAAAATAGCCGAGTGATCTTGTCCTTTTCACACTCGTTAAAATGGTTTTGAATTGATGTCTAATCGGTGCTACTTTATCCCTTTTTCAAAACCGACTAGACTATTGTCAAAAAAGGTACCCTAATAGAGTTTCCTTTTATGTTTTTTCAGACTCTCTAAACAAGAGAAAACACCGAGCTTACCTTCTCTGGGCTCGTTAAACTTACATCGAAGGACGTTACCATTGTGTGTTTTATCAACCGCATTTGCATACCTTACCCAACAGCCTTGTAACAGTTTACTTCTGCATTTTAACACCTTTGGCCACTGGAGGATTTTTCCCGAGTATCATTTCCCCAGAACATCAGTCTTGTCCTTATGCCTCGAGCTTGTATGTTTTTAGTACTCGTTCCTCCATTGTAACGCAATATTCCTTTATTCTTTTTCAAAAATGATCAAAAAGAACAAAAAAATCAAATATACCCCCAAAAGAGGATGGGAAAAGTATTTTCTTTATTGGCAGCATAATGAGTCGCCCTTGGATGAAGGACATCTATCGATTTGATCATCATATTATGGGATGTAGTACGACCTTAGGAATATTTTCCTCGCTATATAGAGTTGTGTCCTCCACCGTTTGGTTACTCTTCCAAACATATGGAGAGTTTGCGTTGCCTTCTGCTTCATAGACTTATGATTAACCGATATGCTACCTGAGTCTTATCACTTGTCGTGCTATTATCCAAGAGAATTTTGTCACTAAGCCTGAGTCGACCCCTTTGCATTATGTCTCTTGTCAGCATACCCGGCCATCCTGAATGTCCAATCAAGTCTTTGTTCAAAATCATTGAAGCCTTCAGTTCGATCGTCAAGATTATCAAGTCCATAATTGACGAGTCGTCGATGACCTCTGGGTAGTGTAGTCGTACACTCATATTACACTCCTACCCAAGTTTTAGAATATTTTGAAGTTGTTGCTCGAGCTCTGAAGTACAACCATCAGGCCGAATCAACTTCTGAGAGATGGATACTTTATATGTATATCTTTCTGATTTCGAGATGTATCTCCGCTGTGTATTATTCGCGGCTACTCTTTATAGTTATTTGACATGGATCTACAGTGTATTTGATTGGTAGCCATGGTTCTATTTTATTCTGAGCATGGGTATGCCCGCCTCGGTGAGACATTTGTTATTTTGCAGACGACACCTCCTGATTCCTGATTCTTGGGCTCACTCATTCAGCATATCAGTACAGATTGGTAAAGAATTGGTAATGTATTTCGGCCATCAGATTCTCTTCCGACTTCACACATTAGGGGGCATTTGTTATAACCCTAAATTGCACCATACATGCTTACCTGGCATCAAGCCCACTCATTTCCCTTCATTGCCAAAACATCTGCTGAGAAACCTCTTTAAAAAACCACTTGGGTAAAGGTACACGCGCCCTAACCCACTACTGTACGTGGGTGAACGCTGGCAGGCCTACTACAACCCACGTTTACCTAACAAAGCACAAAAACAAGAAATTTGCCGACAGGACAAAAATCTATGGGTCAGTTAACTGAAACTCCTCACCATGCATGGCCGAGAGTTCGTCCAAAACCCTAGCTCCTTCTAGCCTATAAAAGAAGGGGTAGGGGTATTATTTGGAAGAGGAAAATTATAGCAAAGAAACTCTTCCCAATTGCCAAATCCATTTGTCCCAACCCTTTAGCCTTTCCTCAAGCTTAAGGAGAATTAACGCAAAGCATTTGGAGGACAAAAGAAGAGGAGGAGCCCAGGATCAGGATCGAGGAGCGGTGGCCGGTCTCGACTTTGATTGTAAGTTGATTCATTTCGAAACTAATAAAAGAATACGTTTCCCATCCCAATGCATGAGTTATATGTGATTTGTGTAATTTATGCTTAATTTATAACCCTCAAGTAGAAAAATAGCATGCATGCGTAGTGTTTTGTCTTGATTGCAGGTTAACTTTGGAAGGAGCAGCGCAAGAAAGAGGGCAAAGCGCAATGGAGGATCTACACCAAACACCAATAAAAAAGGTTAGTAGTTCCTTTCCATGCATGTGTCTTGAAAGAGGGGTTTAAGTTTTGGGTGGTAGGTTAAAAGGTCATTTCTTTAAGGTCAAAATCTTCATGCAAATCTGACCCTAGTTTGCTAGTCCGTAGGGTATTATTTCCCAACAACAAAATTTACCTAACAAAGCACAAAAACAGGAAAGTTGCTGACGGGACAAAAATATATGGGTCAATTAACTGAAACTCCCAAACATGCATGGCCGAGAGTTCATCCAAAACTCTAGCTCCTTCTAGCCTATAAAAGAAGGGGTAGGGGTACTATTTGGAAGAGGAAAATTATAGTAAAGAAACTATGCCCATTTGTCAACTCCATTTGACCCAACCCTTTAGCCTTTCCTCAAGCCTAAGGAGAATTAACGCAAAGCAATTGGAGGAAAAAAGAAGAGGAGGAGCCTAGGATCAGGATCAAGGAGCGATGGTCGGTCTCGACTTCTGTTGTAAGTTGATTCATTTTGAATCTAATAAAAGAATACTTTTCCCGTCCCAATGCATGAGTTATATGTGGTTTGTGTAATTTATGCTTAATTTATAACCCTCAAGTAGAAAAATAGCATGCCTGCGTAGTGTTTTGTCTTGATTACAGGTTAACTTTGGAAGGATCAACGCAAGTAAGCGGGCACAGCACAATGGAGGATCTACACCAAACATTAGTAAAAAGGTTAGTAGTTCCTTTCCATGCATGTGTTTTGAAAGAGGGGTTTAAGTTTTGGGTGGTAGGTTAAAAGGTCATTTCTTTACGGTCAAAATCTGCATGCAAGCCTAGCCCTAGTTTGCTAGTCTGTAGGGTATTATTTCCCAACAACAGAGTTGGTGTTAGATGATCTGGGGCAAAATCCACCAAGTGATGAGTTGTGAAGACGTTAGAGAAAAAATCAGCTAGTGGGTCTTGAGCAGCAGAGGCCCCCCAGATTTCGGCCACTAATGTTGTAAGATTTAGATCACCAGCTATGGTCAATTTTTCAAGTTCCAAGAGTCCCCCAGCTCTAGTCTGCTCGAAAAAGAATTGTCTATCAGTACACGAGCCATAGATGTTGAGAATATTGATCCGAAAATTTGTTGCTCGGTTAGTTCCAGTCAATAGAATGCCTCCACAAAAGAGAAAAGGATGTAGAGTAAATTTTTCAGGGTCTTAGGCCACTGCCAAGCCTCCAGAGGTGCGAAGAGAGTTGACAGTGTAGATAAACCAATTTGAAAGAAACTGATTAAGAAAATATATGGCCTTTCTACAGTCTACTAGAGTTTCCTAGAGAAAAAAAATGTTAGGAGAGATCTGTGAAATAAGTCTTCTGAAAGAGGATACTTTTAGGTTGCCTACCACCCCTCTGATATTGAGGGAGAGAAATTGTTGAAATAATGTAATTGCGAAGAGAATTCTTATTATTATTTTGTTATTGGATTAAATCCCCATTGTGGATTAATCATGTCATTATTATTATTTTGTTATTGGATTAAATCCCCATTGAGGATTAGTCATGTCATTATTATTATTATTGTTATTAGATTAATCCCCATTGAGGATTAATCATGTCGGTAATTGTATAAGGACAAAATCCCCTTTTGCGGATTGGTCATCGGACAATTACAAAGTGCAGAATAAGAAGTCGACCCCAACAGTTATTATGGAAGACCCAGAATTAATTAGAGGGTTTACCCACCCAGAGTGAGAGGTTGGCCCTGCTAGTGGGGACCTTTCACACGTGCCAGTTTTTTATATATAGGAGGCTAGTGCCTCACTTCTAACACACAACTCACTTGCTCATTATCTTATGAGGTAAGCTGCAATTACCAGTTGGGGAGAGGGAGAAGAGTGGCGCATCTCTTGGGGAGGACTATCTATATTGATTTGAGTTATCTTTTGAACATTGTATAAGCTATTTATGATAAGGAAGTTTTTGTTGGGTTTTCTTCCCCTAGAGGGTTTCCCAAGATAAATGTTGTGTATCTTGTGAATGTGTATTTCTCAGTGATCTTGTTCTTATGATGCTCTTATCTATTGAAATGAAAAGAACTATAATAATGGCATAAACATTAACATGGTATCAGAGCCAACCTAAAGGAAGCACAATTTGCAAGAGGAAAAATGTCACTGTTACCATACCCAAAAATTAGGGTTTTGCAAAAGTGAATCTTTTTAGCTCCCTAACCTCCTAGAAAGTTGTGCCCTACCCCAAGGATCATTTTGGCACTTAGAGCGCCCCTTTTCAGTGGCTAGATCTCCTGAAAAGTGAAACCCTAGTTTCGCAAAGTACCAGAAAACCAAAAAACCAGAGTACCAGAAGTACCAGAAGTACCAAAAAACCAGAAGTACCAGAAAACCAGAAGCACTAGTCCAGAAATCCATAAATCAGATTTGAAGGGACAAAAGCTGGATTTTCAAAATTCCGACTGCACCGGCTAACTAGCCTCAGCTCAGTGCATCTATCCCCTGGATCAGAATTTCAAAATTCGAAGTTTGAAAAATTAGAGTTTCCTCATAAAACCCTAAGTTGCAGTTGCAGTTGCAGTTGCAGTCTCAGAACTAATTGCAGTTGTAGTACCAGTTGCAGTTGCAGTACCAGTTGCAGTTGCAGCCGAAGAACCAGTTGCAACCACTCTTGAAGTTTTTGGTAATGATTATCGTTGCTACCAGATGGAGCCACTACCTACAAATGATATTAGAGGTATGTACTTACACATGTTTAATGGTTAAACCCTAAAGAGTATTTGCAGGAGAAGGGATATTTTTCCATAGATCCAGAAGGATCTCAAGATCCAACACATTCATAGGAATGATGCAACCCAGGTGTGATTATTCTAATATGCATCTATTTGTTATGAAATCATCTTGATCAATGTTGCATGTTGAAGCTATGATCAAATCATTAGAAGGATTAAAAGTTGATCATAGAGCTTATCCTCTAACCTAATCTTTTGTTAAGATAGCATATTGTCTTAGTACAACAGACAAGTTGAAGAAAGTACTCGTCATTTGAGTGAAGGAGACCTGGAAGAAAAGCAAGCACTCACTCTTGAGGACAAGGCTCCAGGTTTGATTAATCAAGATTCAAAGGTACGCATGATAAGCTAATGACTTTATTTGAGATAGTAATCGTCGTAAAGTATTATACTTGATAACATGTGAGAATACTTTGTTTGATATGACTAACACCTCCACTAGGAGAAACCTCGTGTGTTAGTTCCAGATTGCCATTGAAGAATGCTTGGTCACAACACTATGAAAGTGTTGACCCCATTTCGTATTATATTCCTTACCTTTAATCTTTGCTAAATTTAATAAGCTCTAAAGGAGCTACTGTGATGATTGTTCGTGCTATTACTTTATATTATCAAGAAGGATATTATTCTTTCTTGTTGTTTTGTTGACCTTGCTCCAAGTCACATGAGGAAGCTATAGCAAAGGTTGCAGTAGGCAACGTGCTAAAGGAGAGATCATAAATGAAGCAATCATCAGTGGAAAAGAAGAAGGTGGGTCACTCAGAAGCTGCCATGACCCACGCTATTGAAGAATCCATGTGAACTCTAGAAGATTAACTCACATCAACTACAAGGC
>ML789457.1:1060372-1104799 GCA_009831015.1 Picea engelmannii
TAGATAGAAGATATATATATATATATATATATATATATATATATATATATATATATATATATTTGAATTTATTTTATACTCTTGTATAAGTCAATGCCGATTTTATAATTAAAACAAATGTTGAAAGGTTCATGGGCATTAACAATGCAACACAACTAGAAGTAATATATAAAAAGAAAATGCACAATGTACCAAGGGATAAAGCCTTAATAAAATGATCTTACCCACATCACAAGGTACAAATTATATATATACATATATAACAATCTTAACATAATGTATTTGGTATATATGGATGCATAATAGTCATAGATTCTACCATGGTGCAATCTATAAACTATATGATCCATATGTGGAATTAAGAATTCAACACACTAGAACTAATATGCAAAATGAAAATCCAAAATGTATCAAGGGATGGAACCCTGATACAAATATACTACCCACATCACAAAGTACAAATAATATATATATATATATATATATATATATATATATATATATTAACATAATATATTTTGTATATATGGATGCATAATGTTCATAGTTTCTATCATGATGAACTATATAAACTATATGATGCATATGTATTATGGTTATTTAAATGTCCTTATAAAAAGAATAAATCATCATCTACAAATTTTAATATGATTTGTTATCAATGTCTTTAATATGCATATAAATTAAGGAATGTTTTTTTATGAATGTCCTTATAACAAGTATAATTCATTATCTGCAAAGTTTAATATGATTTTCTATCAATGTCGTTAGAAAAAGTATAAATCTTTTTCTACAAAGTAAAAGATGATTCTACAATGTGTCGAGTGTTTCCCGACATCACATTATGATGAACATTTCCCAATGTTGCATTGTGACAAGCATTTCCCAATGTCACAATGTGACGAACATTTCCCATTGTTGCATTGTTATGAACATTTTCCAATGTTTCCTTGTGACGAACATTTCCCAACATTTAACTCAAACATTTCCCAGTGTCGTAATGTGACAAACATTTCTCAACATCTCATTGTGACAAACATTTTCCAACGTCACATTGTGACAAACATTTCCCAAGGTCGCAATGTGACAAAAATTTTGGGACATCGCCTTGTGATGACCATTTCCCAACATCAAAAAAGTAAAATATGATTATTCAATGTGTCAAGTGTTTCTCGACATCACATTATAATGAAAATTTCCCAACATTTCATTCTGATGAACATTTCCTAATGTCACATTGTGATGAACATTTCCCAATGTCACAATATGACAAACAATTCCCAATGTCACATTGTGATGAACATTTCCCAGCATTGCAATCTGATGAACATTTCTTAGCATCTCATTGTGACAAACATTTTTCGACGTCACATTGTGAAGAAAATTTCCCAAGGTCGCACTGTGACAAATATTTCACATCGCAATGTCACAAACATTTCCCAATGTTGCAATGTCACGAATATTTACCAACATCACATTTTGACGAACAAGTCCCAACATCGTAATATCACGAACATTTCCCAATGTTGTAGTTTCATGAAAATTTACCAACATCGCATTTTGACAAACATGTACCAACATTGCAATGTCAGACACATTGTATAAAGTCACATTTTGACAACCATCTCTCAATGTCACACTTTGACTAACGTCACATTGTGACAAGCATCCCCCAACCTACTATGAATATATATATATATATATATATAATAATTTTTCATTGTCATAAACATTTTTGGATGTCGGAATGCGAAGAAATATCTCCCTTCATCACTCATGAAACTTTGGGTCACTACCCACAGTTATGAGAAATCTAAAATTAATTGTTTTTGCTCAATAAGCATGTCATAAGGCTACCCAAGGATCTCTCCTATTTTAGCATCAATTTAAACTGAGATTGATTCTCTATCAGAGTGCATATGCCCGGTCCATCAAACCAAGGCCTTTACCAATATCATTGTATCCTTCTTTCTCTGTCTTAATTCTTATGATCCTTTGTTCGATCATGTTTTTAGATCGAACTCTATTTCGATTTCTTGATTTCACAATGCTGTCTTGTTCAATATATGTACAAACATGATTTCCAAATATCAAAATACAGTCGAATCCCTTTTCTTCACAAGACTCTCAAGTTGTGACCAAAGTCTTCTAAAACATTTCTCAATCTCTAATACTTACTCCTCACACCTTATCGTCCATTTCACCTATATCCATGACCTTGCGCTACTCCCAAAAGGTGCTAAAACTGTAACTTAACGTAGCCCAAGAATGGACGAATGATATTTAATCAACAACTATGATGAACGATTGTGATTGTCGTTCATTTTGAGGCTTATCCTTAGTTTCAAATCATGAGGTGGAGTTCCCCCAAAATATTTTATATGTTGAAGCGTCTTAAATCCCAGGATGGTCCAGATAATTTTTCATCCCAATCTCTCCATTGAAAAAATCCCATTCGTCGCTCTCTTATTATCCTTCAGCTCGACAGACTCTAATCAGATCACACTGCCTATGCATAGAACTTCAAACTAACAGCTAGAATTGACTCATAAATAGAATGGAAGGTTCTAGTAATATTCCGCACAATCTTAATGATCATCCACCTACAAAATAATTATGATCATCGATCATTTATAGTGATCAATGATCACCTCAATGACAACCTTCGAAGATTCGATTCTTCTCATACCTAAAACACAAAATTCCTCGGATATACATAGGCTTTTAGTAATTGTAAAGAGATCCTAAGAATCCTATGACCATGATATCCATTCAATGAAATGGAGACTTCCTTCTAGGAAAATCTCCAAATACAACATTCATTTCTCAATTAATTTAGTACACACAGACTAAACATGAAATAAATAAGGCTTCCAATGCCTTTATTTCCCTCTCTGGCCTAAATCCTCTCTGAGTTGGCCACACTCTCTTCAACCATATTTCACATCGATCATCCACACCCCATTGCCTTCAAGGCTTACATCTTTTTTACAAAAGGATACTAAACTGAAACTGTTCATATCCACAATAAACTCAACAGTCTCCTAAGGATCCTCTCAGATCCACAATTTAATCATTCAAATCCTATATTAGGACTCTCAATCTTCAAAAGACTCAAATTATTCTTTTACATCAAATTAGAGAAACTAATTCACAAAAAACCAAATCTCTAAAATTCTCTCATGTTCTCATACATTCGAGAACATTGAAAATTCCTCACATTCATTAATCAATCCCTATCCTAGGTCTCTCTTCTAGGAATCATAAAAACATAGGAAATACATTAAATCACCCTTAGGGAACCCACTCCCTAAAAAATTAAAGACCCCCTAGGTCTAATCAAAATACAAAAGTTTGGAGGTAGTATTCTCTTGCATCAGTCACCTTGTGATGAACATTTACAATATCAATATAAAAAATAATATATATATATATATATATATATATATATATATATATATCCTACACCATGCATAGTCATGGGCATGGTCATTTGTGGTTAACCATAGTCATGGTCATTGCTAAGCATAGTCACAATCGTGGTCAACCATGTAGTTTACCATACTAATGGTCTACCATAGTTAACCATACTCATGGTCAAGCATAGGCTACCACTATGTACCATCGTTATGGTCATGGTCAATTTTTTGTATTTATGTAATAATGTATTTTTACTTTATTACTTCAATATCTTAATGTACTATTATAACTTAAATACATTTTTCATGTTTTAGTGATTTATTAATGTATTAATTAATAATGTATAAATATATTAATTATAATATATTTAAACATTATAATAATGAATTAATACATTATTACAATGTATTAATGTTCCTAGATTTTATTCCAATATTGAAGTATGATATTTACTTTATTAATGTAGCATTACATTATTGATGTATTACGTTATTATTGTATATATATTTTATTAATGTATTAATACTTTGTTGTAATATAATGTAATACTTTAATGTAGTTTTGTATACTTTAATACTTTTTTTAATATATGAATGCTTTAATAATGTATTAATATTCTATGTCAAAATGTAGATCATCTCACGTCAAGTAGAGTGGTCAAATTAGATGATTTTAATTTTCAAATATCTTTCACTAAACATTCAATGCTACATGATCTTGAAGATGACAAGGAGAAGCACTTAGGGTTTAGGGTTTGATGCACTGCGTTGATTTGCATCCTAGCACCTTCAGACCTCCTTTGTACACGCCTCATGCAACCTTCCCTACCACACTCCCTAACATGGCAGAATGAAAGCAAACGGAGGGGTGAAAGCCCCCTCTTTCTAGAATGCACTAGAAAATGAGTTGGAAAACTCACGAACACGTCGGTCTCCCTTCAAACCCCCACTTCTTCTATGGGACCAACTTCTACATGAAGAGACTAACCGAAACAAAGGAAGAGGTATGGATGCAGAATCATCACATCCAAAATCTTCTCGTATTTGGATATTGGAAAAGTGCATCCCATGGGCATTGATAGTTCCAAAATACATCATAAAATCAACCAAGGTAGGCGATCATACCCAGTTAATGAGGGACCATGCACTTATTAGTAAATTTATAGGGCTTTGGCCCTCAAAAAAGGACCTTGCATGATGGATCAAAACCTGTTGGACTTCGAAAGGTGATTATGAGCTCCAACTAAAATCCAAAGTGTTCTTCACAATATTATTCTACAACCTGGAAGGCAAGGATCAGATCTTTGAAAGTGGACTATACTTATACAACTCAATGGGCTTGTACTTAGGCTTATGGATAGACCCTTTCATCCCTTAAAATGAATATTTTTCCTTTTCCCTAGTATGGATTCGACTCTACTCCCTACCTTAAGAGTTCTGGTTAGAGGAAATCCTAATGGGTATTGGCAATAGTCTCGGCATACATGTTAAGTCCTCCTAGGCTACCAAGCAAAGGAAATACAAAACTTATGAAAGAATCTGTGTCTACATGGACATTTCCAAAGTCTTACCAGTCTTAGTAACCCAAGAATATCAAGATGATGAATCGGCCTAGATCATTAACTATGAACACAAAAAATTTTGTTGTAGGAAATGTCACCAAAACAATCACCTCTTAAGGGACATCCCTCTTAATGCTCCAACTAAACCAGAAATGGAGGATAAAATGAAGGATGGGTTCACACAGGTCCAGAATCACAAAAGAAAAACAGAGAAGAAACCTAACCAAGGTGGGAGATGAAGGAGATCCAATATCAACTCTTTTCATGCCCTCAACAATATTCAAGAGGAAAAAGACGTATAAAACCACCATCAATAAGAAGATCGAGGAAATAATAAAATCAAGGATAAAAAACATCAATATCCAAGAACAAAATAGATCACCATCCCTGAATATCAAGTCCTCTTAAGCTCAGGAAAAATCCTGGTGATGGAAGAAGACATTGTCATGGAAATGGATGAGTAGGATCTGGCAGACATTGATCTTGATAAGCTATAATACTCCCTCAACAAGAAGGATCTCAAAAATATACTGGAGGATCAACTTAGAAAAGTCCACAATGTCTTCCTAGATTCCATGGCAAGGGCCACTTTGAGGCTAGGCATCAGCGTAGATTCACACCCATATCCCACGAAGAACCCCAAGGAAAAAAAATACGTGGGTGAAAATTGGCTCACCAACTAATAAAGGAGGCATGGAATTAGATGATCAATTTGGGACATATTCAACATCTCTCAAAAATTTCCTTCTCCCACCCACCTAATTGTTTATGGTGAAAATAATCATCTAGAATATCAGAGGCCTGAATCAGAGATCCAATTAGAGGATTGTCCAAAACTATATAAAAACTGAAGACCCATACATTCTCCTGTTACAAGAAAAAAATTGTGCAAGACAAATAACGGAGGATATATTCAAAAAATGTTGGCGACAAAGCAACTTCTTTCATATAGACTCGAAAGGAGCGACAGAAGGACTGGCCATCCTTTGGAACCCATCCATAGTAATAATGAATCAAGCCTTCTACACAACCAACACTATGACCTCTCACTACCGGGTTATAGGCTCTAACAAAGATGGAATGATTACCAATTCTTATGGCCCAGAAAGCTACCAAGAAAAATACCTTTTCCTCAGAAGATTTTCTTATCTGGGATCTCTAGTTGGACAAAAACATTGTATAATTGGATGATACCTAAACATCATCCTCAATCTTGAGGAAAAGAAAGGAGGAAAGAAATGTATGGATCAAGATAGCACAAAACTCCATGAACTCATAGACAGTCTCAAACTGGTCGACATTGAAACAGGTAACAAAAACTTCACCTAGTCCAATAGACGATCTGGACCTCAAAAAATAGCAAGAAAATTAGACTGCTTCCTAATCTTAGAAACCCTAAGTCTAGAAGGACCAATGGTTGAATCCAACATCCTCCCAAAATCAAGGTCGAACCACTATCCAGTGCATTTATAGATAGACACAATAACCACTCCTAAGATCAAACCCTTCAGGTTTGAGAAACTCTGGTTAACCCACCCATATTTCCAGGAGCTATCTTGCATATGGTGGACCAATGCAGAGACACAACATGGAACCAAAATGTATCGGTTCCAACAAATGTTAAAAAATTTCAAATACTAGTTGGGCCAATGGAACAAAGATTTCTTCGATAACATCTTTCAAGAGAAAAAATAACTTGAACAGAAACTAGAAAACATTTAGAAACGAAGCATTCAAACAGGTCATACAAACACCCATCAACAACAAGAGGAAGACATCCTCAAAAGACAACTCAAAGAAAGATACAAGTAAGAGGAAATATTATGGAGACATAAATCTCGTGTTCAATGGCTCAAGGAAGGTGAAAAAAATTCCAAATTCTTCCACCACTCCATCTTCCATAGACGCTTCATCGACCGCATCACAAAGCTTGAAGACAACCAAGGTAATGTTAGGCAGAAATATTTTCATTTAATTCCATTGTAGTACTTGCCCGGCTATTTAATTTGTCAATCTGAGATTTGTAGGCTTACAAAGAACATGCACTATATATGCAAGACTGAAGTAGAAGTAATCTAATCTAAAATGTTGAAATGAAATTAATCTAGGAAAGCATTAAAAGGCTAACTAGGAAAGTAGGAAATTAATCTAGGAAAACAATACAACATGTGAAGAGTTGAATGACAAAAGACATATGTGAGCTCACACAATAAATCAATCTCAAATTATATGACATGAATCAAATGACAAAGCATGAAAGAATAACAATGAAATAATCAAAGATAAGAATCCCCTTCTCCTAATTACATGACTAAATTATGAATTATATGCCTCCTCTCATGAAGAGAGAACACTCTCTTATATACATGAGTGTAATAATGAAAGATCCACTATTCTCTCAACCACTCTCAACTACTTTCCCATTATTACAAGATATGATCCCTTCAAATCCTCCACGCATATCTCACATATCTTAGATAATATATGCCAACCAAATCTTCCATGATCTTCTCTCTTTCAAATCTTCAAGTTTGAAGATGTAATTCGAATTTGAGGATAGGTGGTGAATTTTGACTTTGTTGAAATCTTCAAATATGCCTGCACACATCATCAAACTCATCCAACTTTGATATATAATGAAAATATGTTAATTTATAATCTTTTAATCACAAATTCACTTATAATACTAAAATGAATAAAGTGGAAAATAATAATCTGAAACCCAAATGTATTTATGAAAATGGTATGATGGAAGGTTAATGGGACGATTAAATATAATGAATAGTGAAGGGAAAGGTGGATGAAAATGCGACATTTCTGAGTCCTAACATCCCCCCCAACTGAACTTGTTGCATGTCCTCATGCAACTATGCATGGATTTTCTCAAAAACATTTGGCATTCAGACTTTGGCTTTTATTGTTGATGTCTTTTTACTAAGGAATATTTCCAGGATTTGAAATACAAGATTAGCAGCATGTAAAATACATGTGTAACAACATGTAATACATGTGTAACATGTAAAATATGTGTAACATACAAATAATGTTGGTTCTTGTGTGACAACCATGAATACAAATAATGTTGGTTCTTGTGTTAACAACATTCATTTCATTTATTTATTTTCTTGCTGCAATAATTTAGCCATATACTCACTGGAAATAATAAGCTATCAATGTGTATAAGAGAGCATCACTGAGTTTAAGAAATCCTTTTCTCTATCTTTTATGAATCATGCCAATATGTATATCAATGCATATGAAGCAAAGTGCAATAGGGGATTGTTGGGAAAGAAAATTTGGTAAACAATAAATGAGATGAAAAATGGAGTGATAATAATGGAAAAAAATGGAATATTGGTAGTGAATAGGTAGTGAATATACCCCCCCCCCCCCCCCCCCCCCCCCTCCCCCAACTGAATCAGTTGCATTCCCTCATGCAACTAAGTGTAGGTTATGGAAGGAAAGAGAGCATGGTGAGGAAATTTTCCAAAATATTCAAGTCAGCATATAAGGAATTGTGTGATTAAAGCTTAGAAAACAACATACCTCCACTCACCCAAAAAGTAGATGAACTATGCAATAGAAATGTAGTTGTTGCGGCTGCTAGATCAGGAAAACGTGACTGGTGTTGTAGCTGCAACTACTATAACTGTTGGAGAAAAGAATATGTGACTGTGATTGTTGGAAGATGGAAGTTGTCACTGCTGCAAGATCATGAAAATGTAAATGTGGTTGTAGTTTCACTATTGTAGTGTAATTGTTGTAACTACAACTACTGTAACTACTAAATCCGAGAATGTGAAGTGGAGGGATATGAACTGATGCTGATGAATCATGGAAAAGAGGAAGTATGAAAGTGGAAAATAGTACTCTCATATAGCTAAAGTCATGCTACTATTACTGCTGAGGGAGCCATAAAAAAGTATATAGTGTTCACCTACTAAGAACCCGATGGTAGAATTCTAAGCATGCGAAAGGATGTGTCGATGTCGAGCAAGAAGAGAAATCATTGGATTACCAACCATTGATGAATGTCGTTAACCAATGTGAGGCAACTCATCATTGATGTCAATGAGAGCCAAGGTACCCGAGTACATATTGCAAAGTGTGAATGGATGTGTTGAGGTCAAGCCACTTGCAAGATATGATGATCAAGGGACATTGATGTATTCCCATGATCATCAGTGAGAGAACTTTCCATTAAGGCATGCAAGCCTCCAGGTACTCAAAAATGGACTCTAGTCTATTTCCCAGATAAGGTACTGAGGTCGATGGGGCAAGACTGTTGGAAGGTGGTCCTTAAAGAATCCCACATCAGTCAATGTGAGTTTTTATAAAAATATTTGTAGGACCAAAAGATAGATCTCAATAGTAACAATGTGTATGGCAAGGCAATGCAATCATGGAAGGGAGTTTGTTTTATTTAGATGGAAAAATGGAAAGGAAAAAATGAACAGAAAAAGATAAAGGAAATGATGTATGCAACTCAAAAAGTTAAGGATGTGTGAAGTCATGATGGATAAGGCAAATGGAAGATGGCTTCAACACATGGATGATAAATTTATTGACAATGAGTAACTTAGGTAAGCATATCATGACGCAAAATGGTTTATGAATAGGCGTAGTAACAAGATGTTACAAATATAGGATTAACAACATGTAAAACACATGTGTAACAACATGTAATACATGTGTAACATCATGTAAAATACATGTGTAACAACATCGTCATGAAATGTATAATGAATATCAACTCCTTCAAACTGTTCAAAAACATGTTTTTCTAAAAAATGTTGTGATTCTTGAAGATCACTGCAGCATGAATTATGAGCGTCTTGTTCGTGCAATCAATCTTAATACTAATCCTGCAATCAAACTTGCGAGAACAATGTAAGATGTGAAATGCAAGATTAAGTACAAACGTGAACAAATTCAAAATAGAAAATAAATGTATTTATGCCTATTGTCCGCACTTGTTAGTTTCGTCATTGATTCCGCCAAAGTGAGTTAAGAAAAAAAAAGAAACGTTTAAACATAAAAACATGTATTTATTACTATTTAAAACATCCATTTGCAATTTTGTTTTTGTTTTTAAGTTCGAATATATATATATATATATATATATATATATATATATATTGTTTTCCAAATTTTAAATTTATTTGTTTTTTTGTTTTGTTTTTGTTTTATAACAAAACGAAACAAATAATCTTATTATTTTTAATCAACATGAATGGAAATACAGTAGTCTAAGCATGCATCTAAAGCTGTTTCAATTACTCAGATTTTTCTGCAGGAGTGAATTGGATCTGGATAGCATTAGTACTAGACTAAACTCTTAGTGGGTTTAATCCTTGGCGATAGTATCACATTTCAGGCCATGATAATCTCAGGCCATTCCCCACAAAGAATCACTATGTTGTTGTTTGTAATAGCATGCATAGTGCATCATGAAAATATATCTTTGCTGCAACCAAAACATGGAGACTTGTTCCTCTACCTCTTTGAAAAATCATTGCCAAATAAGATCAAGATATGGATGATTGCGCACAAGAAAAGAAAGGTGAACTATGGCTTACCAGACTGATATTTGATTAACCTCATGTGATATGCATCAATCTCCTCGTGTATCACATGCATCAACAACTGTATATATCTCAACGATAAAGAGAATGATCTCTCCATTAGATACCATTTCTTCTTTTCTCAGTGTGAATCCAGGCCTACGGTGGCAAACCGACCATCCCAAAACTTGCCATCTTCAGGGTCCGAAAAATAAGATCTTCTCTCAAACAAAGAAGAATTTCCAAAAACCACTCGCGAGTCAGCTAAATGAGACCCTTCTTCATAAAACACATGTGCCCGATTTTTAAAATTTGTCACTGTTCGCTCATAAATTTCACCTGAAGTCCACTATCTGCAAATGGACATCAAGTGACAGACAGTTTCAATTTGAGCGTTAGAATTGTCTATCGTTACTCTCTCAATTTTTGAAAGAGAAGATCAATCTTTAATTTTGGAGGTGGTTTATATCTAGATGGAACAATTGTCTTATTACTGGAAAAATATCCAGCTAAGTAGATTAATCGATTGCTTATAGTTGGTTAACAACTTGGAAAACCTCATCAGTAAGTTTTTGAATTGATTTCCGGGATTGAAAATGGCCAAAACAAGATTATACGGATCATAGAGATTGTAACAAATATAAATTCAACGTAAGAATATTCAACTAAACCTGTAAATCCAGCTAGAGACACGCTTTTGGAATAAATCAATTCAAAATTCATCGTAGAATAACCATTACGAGGCCAAAAATGTTGGGTGAAGTTACAACAAACATACCCAACGAACTCCATTCTCCGGTTGACAAGGAAAATGATTAATTTCAAGTTATCGTCTTTGTCACCGAGAATTCCCTTTGAGATTATGTTCATATTCAATCAATCAAAATTCTTCTTTTACTCTTCAAGATATTAGCCTCGTTCAGTTTTGGGTTTTTCTGTTTTATTGCAGGCTTAATCATATAATATCAAAGGAGAATAAGCTAGGGATGCGGTGGTCACGTCACATAATTGGCCATTTAATTGTTCATTGCCAGTTTCAGATGAAGGCAACTTTCTCATGTTTATTGTTTTTGCAGGGTTCATTCCAAGTTAAACGGTCTTCTAGCAGGTGGATGAAAGACAGAAGATGGAATTGTTTCCTCTCAAACTAGAAATGAACCTAGACCAAAAGTTAAAATATAAAGAGGCACACAAGCCTGACACCGCTAACCATTGTTGCAACAAAAACGTCACTGTCTCAAAATGGATAATTTCACTGTTCAACAAGTAAAATTTTACTGTATTAGCATGTAAAATTTTATTATATCATCATGTAAAATTTCACTATCTCAGCGATTGTCTCAGCATGTAAAAATTTCATTGTTTCAGCATAGAAAAAATGTCATTGTATCAGGATGTAAAATTTTACTGTATCAGCATGTAGAATTTCATTGTCTGAGCATGTAAAAATTTCACTGTTTCGGTAAAAAAGAAAATTGGTTTTGTTTTTATTCGTCTGATGTTTTATTGTGTTTATTGTTAAGTATGTTTGAAAAAATATTCATTCCTGAAATCAAAACAATCACTATTTTTTTATCCTCACGATCGCACAAAGCGTGGAGGAGAGCATACTTATTCTAGGTAAAAGAAAAATCTGAAAATGAAAACAAAAACTGAAAATGAAAGCCTACCTACTCTATTCTAATTACATCTTAGAAATCAGTTATGTATAGTCAAATAACCAATGGAGCCAAGCACGTAAAATTAATAAGAATATATTATCTTTCAATTTCGCAACTAAGGGTTGGAAATATGTATAAGCATGCAAAATTTGTTGTTGAAACTCTAAATTAACAAAATTAAAAGAAAAATTAAAAGAATCTAACTTGGTAGTCACTGGAAACCATCGTTCGATACATATTTCGTAGGCATAGTTTCCCTCTCTCAGATCATGCTGCAACTCCTCATTCTCCTCCTCAAGTTCCTCAGATGTTGATTCCTCATTTGTTTCTGTAGGAGTATTTAAGCTCTGGTCCGCTATCAATATCTCCTCTTCCCGAGAAGAAGAAATCCCAGCTTTTGCAAGGATCTGAGTGAGTTGTTCCAAGATGAAAATCATAGTTAAATCATATTGCAAAAGGGGTTCTTACAACATCCAAATCAAAATAAAAAAAAATTGAAAAGCACACTTGCTGAAAAACATGAAAACCTCTTCACAACTGCAAAAATTGAAATTGCAGAATTTGAAATTGCAGAAATTGAAATTGCTAGAATCAAAATTGCAGAAATTGAAAGTCACACTATGCATGATCAATCCCAAATGAGGCCGATGTCTCACCTCAGATTTAGGAATACATTGGCAGGGAGAACATGAGGATTCTCCACTCAAGTAGTTGTTATGGCCCCTTACCAATACATGCAGACACACTTGTAGGAATTGAAATCTACACTTATGCTTGCAGAAATTGAAACACTCCCTACATGTCATTACCCATATGTCACCTCAGAGTTAGGAGCATGACTAATCATACTTGCATGAAAATTCAAATTAAACTTCAATCCATCGTGCTTCCTCGACAACAACGCCAAAATGTTAGGCAAAAAATTTGTCGTTTAATTCTATTGCAGTACTTGCCCAACTATTTAATTTGTCAATCTGAGGTTCGTAGGCTTACGAAGAACAAACACTATATATGCAGGAATGAAGTAGAAGTAATCTAATCTAAATTGTTTAAATGAAATTAATCTAGGAAAGCATTAAAAGACTAACTAGGAAAGCAGGAAATTAATCTAGGAAAGCAATACAACATGTGAAGAGTTGAATGAAGAAAGACATATGTGAGCTCACTCAATATATCAATCTCAAATTATCTTACAAGAATCAAATGACAAAGCATGAAAAAATAACAATGAAAGAATCAAAGCTAAGAATCCCCTTCTCCTAATTACAAGACTAAATTATGAATTACATGCATCCTCTCATGAAGAGAGAACACTCTCTTATATACATGAGTGTCATAATGATAGATCCACTATTCTCTCAACCAATCTCAACTACTTTCCCATTATTACAATATATGATCCCTTCAAATCCTCCACACATCTCTCACATATCTTAGATAAGATATGCCAACCAAATCTTCCGTGATCTTCTCTCTTTCAAATCTTCAAGTTTAAAGATGTAATTCAAATTTGAGGATAGGTGGTGAATTTTGACTTTGTTGAAATCTTCAAATATGCCTGCACACATCATCAAACTCATCCAACTTTGATATATAATGAAAATATGTTAATTTATAATCTTTTAATCACAAATTCACTTATAATACTAAAATGAGTAAAGTGGAAAATAATAATGTGAAACTCAAATGTATTTATGAAAATGGTATGATGGAAGGTTAATGGGATGATGAAATGGAAGGAATAGTGAAGGGAAAGGTGGATGAAAATGCAACATTTCTGAGTCCTAACAGGTAATACCATCCTTACCCACAAGGAAATAATAAATGAGTTGGTTGAATTCTACAAGGATCTACTCTCAAATCCCCCCACAGATCAGAATCCAACAATTGAAAGGGTCATTCAAAAAATACCAACCCTAATATCCCCATAATAGAATGTGACTCTCATGCGACCCATAACACAAGGTGAAGTGGATCAAGAAATACAGGATATTACCAAGCACGAATCTCGAGGTCTGGACAACTTCACCATAGAATTCTTCCACTACTGTTGGCTAATGCTCCAGGAATATGTGTGGCAGTTAGTCAAGGAATACCATACCTTTGGACAAGTCCTCCCAACATTAAATTCCACCTATATCACCCTAATACCAAAGGAAGAGACAGTAACCAATCCGAAGAACTTCAAACCAATAGCGATATGCAATGTGATCTACAAAATTATTTCCAAGGTTATTTCTCTAAGACTAGAGTCTATTCTCCCTTTCATCATCTCCAAAGAATAATCATTCTATGTAGAAGGAATTCAAATCATGGACAATGTCATCCTGTTCCACGAAATCATCCACTCTCTCAAAAGCACTTGCACCCCAGGTTTTCTACTAAAACTGGATCTCTCAAAATATTTTGATAGATTAAGTTGGCATTATATGAGAGCCCTTCTAGAATATTTCAGCTTCAACAATGAATGGATCTCCTCGATAATGAGTGTCATATCCTCTACCTTTTTGTCAATTTTTTTCAAATGTGTTCCCACTCAACCCTTCTCGCCTACCAAAGGCATAAGACAAGGAGACCCGTTCTCCCTATTTTTATTCATCATCATGGCAGAAGGCCTAGGCCACTGCATCAAGGCATCTATATAAAATGGATCACTACAAGGCCTCCATCTTGATGGACTACAACCAACAACCTCTCACATCCAATTTGTAGATGACACAATGCTCTTGAACACCCCCACTGCTCAAGAAGATAACAAACTAAGATCTATTCTTAATGATTTCAGTGAAGCCTCTGGGACCCCGTTTAACTTGGACAAATATCAACTCTTCTTTTTCAACACACTCGTGGCCATCCAACAACATATTTCACGTCTGTTGAATATTCCAATCTGCTCCCTAGCTTCTCAATACTTGGGACTCCCACTCTTAGAATCAAATTCCCATAATATTTCTTGGGATTCTCTTGTACTCTCACTCTCCAGCCACCTAAGTAACTGGACCTTTCGATCCCTCAACCTCCCTGCTAGACTCAATGTTCTTAAATCTGTGCTACAAGCCATCCCAAAATATCTATTCTTGGCCTTCGTTGCCCCGCAATCAGTCATAAAAATAATAAGGAAACTACAATGAAACTTCCTTTTTCATGGTCACGACCCCCAAAACAAATGGGCTCTTGTCAGTTGGGACAAAATCTACAAGCCTAAATCTCTGGGAGATTTGGGCCTCCAAGATCCAAGCAAACTCAACAAAAAAATGGGTGAAAAAACTTGGTGGCACTGGCTCAAAACTCTAGTAGAACTTTGGGACCAACTTTGGAAGAAGAAATATGCACCAAAAATACCTCTACCTCACCTCATAGCGATGCAGGATAAGATACAAGGCTCAAACATATTGAACGAAGCTTGGAAAAATCGCCCACTTATACAAGAACATGCTTTTTGGGAAATTCAAAATGGTCAGGGTGCTCTATTCTCGACGGATTATTGGCAGCAACTTCCACCCCTACAGTTTGAGAACAATATAATATCTTATCATGATCACATCCAAGATCTTACCTCCCTCAAAGTGGAAGATATTTGGTTAGATGCCTCTACCAATCCCCGCTGGCATAGTTGGAAAATGATAGCTCAGGATCTCCATGTTGCACTGGATTGTGACTTACAACATTGGAAATAAATGATACACCAAAGGAGGATTTGCATAAGTGCAGATCGAGATATTCTTCAATGGGGATATACTCCCAATGGAAATTTCACACTCAAAGAAGGCTAAAACTTGCAAGAAAACTTCCAAAACATCCAAAAAGAGAACATATGGGAAATAATATGGAAATCAAATTTATGGCCAAAACTTTCCACCTTTCTCTGGATATTGGTTCAAAATAAAATCCTAACTTGGGACAATCACAGGCGACGTGGCTTCATAGGCCTCTCAATTTTCCATCTGTACCAACAGCAGCAAGAAACCATTGAGCATCTCCTTAATCATTTCCCACTCAGTGCACTATTATGGAACTAGACTTCTCAAAGCATGAGAAGAACCAGAAGGGAAAGAAATATCATCATTAACACAATAAAAATGTGGGGATTGGGCTCCTACAAAATTCCCATTCTCAACAAAATATGAAAACTTCTTCCGAGCTTCATTGTTTGGAAACTCTAGAAAGAGAGGAATAGAAGGATATTCCACTCTCAAGATTCCCCTCCCCCTATCCTCTCAACCACCATTCACAAGCATATTTAGGAAACCCTCAAAATCCACTCTTGGTACCAAGGAGATTTCCCCATAGACCCCTTTGAATCCTTTGTTCTAAACTCCTGGGGTTTCTCCTTGTACCCCATTGTCCTCTCCCAACATATATCCCTTAAAGCCTCTTCAACTAGTCCCTCCACTTGGCTTCCACCTCCCCTAGGATTCCACAAAGTAAAATTTGACGGTGCTTCCGAGGGAAATATAGGACATTCCAGATTTGGAGCAGTTATACAAGACAACTCTGGCCAAATTCAATTTTTAATGAAAGACAATCTAGGATTTGACACATAATTCAGTAGAAATCTAGGGTCTAATCAAAGGGATCCAAATGGAAATAGACCATAATCTCACTCGAATAATAATAGAAGGGGACTCTAGACTAATCATTGATCTCACTACCAAAATCATAAAATGAAGGAATCCAGATAAACTCACCCCCAGTTGGCACCTCCTAGGCCCTCTAAATAGCCTGAAAGCTCTTCTCAAGCCCTCTCTCACACTAATTACTTCACACATAAGACATGAAGCTAACAAGGTGGTAGACAAGCTAGATAATGAAGGAGTAAATTACACTAATAAGGCCATCTTCATCGATACAAGGTAGTCCTAGGGATTGCAGTTGCTACTTCAATGCAGGAAGCTATCTCTCGAGGATTATCTTCTCCCAAATGAGGTGACAGATGGCCCTCAGCGGATGATAGGAGACAACTGGTAGAAATCGATGTTATTAACCCCAACCACTAGCCTCCCTCCCATTCTGTTTGAATGACCCACACTAAGCCAGGAGTTATGGTAGTGCATTTGGATATCCTTATAGTTTTAGTGGCCCCTTGTGTGAAACGGGATGGGTGTACAAATCTAGGTACCAGATCTACGAGAGTTGTCACCTCTCCTTTCATGGTGACCATACCTGTCAGTTTGCAAGGCACTATGAAGGCTAGTTCCCCTGACCGCTATCCCACTCTGCCACTTCTACAAGATATTTTTCTCCTTGTCTCTTTATTTCTCTCACACATCTGGCCACTCACCACTACTCCTTCATTGATCTTCCTGCACAGTCCCACCCAAAATTCCTACACCATGCCATGAGAGAGGGAAAATTCTAGAAGGGGACCATTGTATCACAATGCCCTTTCTAGACTCAATAGGCTCGACCCCTCCCAAATTTCTCTATTCACCACAAGCACTCCTTACCCATGCCAGAATTGGCTAGAACCGCCTTCGCAACCCTTTCCATCCCACTCCAATCTGACAATGGACTTCGATAGTTTCCCTATCGAAGAGGAAATTCTCCCTCCTGAGGAGCATAATCCTCCACTGAGTTTCCATCCTAAAATCACCCCTCTCAGAGACCACACATAGGTTCACATTTTTGGCACTGGTGGATGTATTGTGGATGAATAAATTACTCCTGGCTGGTAGGTGGAAAACCAACAAATGACTATGGATGGAAATTCGACTATGGATGTTGATTCAAAGGAGGAGTTGCCTCGACTCTCCCCTTGGCAACTCTCGGATGAACATCTTAAGATCATTTCTAAAATGTAGCAGAAGCTTGATGACCAGACACACATTCAACAAATTCTTGGCCAACGAATGGACCTCCTGTTCGACTCCATGATTGAAGTTGCAGCAAACAAGTGATGCTCGACTTATGGCCAAAATTTTGTCACAACTTAGAGCATTCATGGCAATCCAAGTTTGCATATGGATTAGATCCTCTAGGTTTATGTTCTCCTTCTAGTTTCATTACTCATTCAAATATGGGCACACTCCTTTCCTCACAATATATGTTAGTCGGACATCGTTACTGGTTAGTCGGTCATGGCCACAAGTTTTGTTAGTCAGTCATTTTTACAGTTTTTCTCAAACAATTACAATTTCTTTTGAATACCACATGTCTTAGTTTCCTAGGTATGGAAGGAGAGGTGGCAGACTATAGACATTGTAATGACATGCACTGCTGATAATATATAGATCCTTTTATTCAAAAAACAAAATGTATTAATGTTCTATCAATGTATTACATTATTAATGTATTGCTACTTTAATAGTTTATTAATTTTTAAATAATGTATTTTATTAGTATTAATAAGTAAGTAATACATTACTAATTAATACATTACATTAATACATTACAATATTTATTAATCTATTAATACCTTAATTTAGACATTATACTAGTGCATTAATTAATAATTAACGTATTCATACTTTAATAATGAATTATTAATAATCGAAGAGAAGTTTAGGTCGGGCGCGTGTTCACTAGTGCTCCCTCTTTCCATATGCCCTCTCGCCATGGACCCAAGAGGGGGCTCCAAGGCTCCCCCAACCCCTCTCCCACCTGAGTTATATGATTTTAGGAATCTGGTCCCTACATGCAACAAACGACCTGCCTCAGATTCACACCAGAAATTCGTTAAAAAACTAGACAACATCCCTTCAATAGACCTACAAGCAGAAGAAACTTGTAGATATGCTCCCAACTTTGCTAAGCGGGGGCTCATTGGGAAGTTCACAACCTTATGGCCTTCTCCCAAATCCATAAATGTGTGGGTGTAGAGGAACTGGAGTCCTCTAGTAAAGGAAGACATCAGAAGCCATCTGGTTGGCAGGGGATTCTTCATTTTTGTTTTCGACAACCTAGAAGACATAAATCTAATATTTAGGAATGGACCGTATTTTATGGGCCCTCAAGGTCTGTACCTAAACAAATGGTCTCCCTATTGCGATCCAATGCAACATGTGCCTTTGGCTATTCCTGTTTGGGTGCATCTTCCTCATTTACCCATGCATTGTTGGAATCCAAATTCTCTAGAATCTGTTGGAAACACCCTTGGAAAATAAATCGATAAAGTAGATAAAAATGAACAATATTCTTGTTCAAGAATATGCATGGAATTCGATCTCGAGGTGGGAATCCCAGAAGCCATTCAACTAAATTTTGTAGACTAGTCTTACATCCAAGAATTGTACTATGACCATCTTCCATTTAAATGCAGGTATTTCCATGGCTATGGTCACTTCGACCAGCATTGCAAAGAGAAAGTTGAGGAGGAGGTGGAAATATTGAAAGGCGATCAATGGACTCAGGTTCATAAAGAAGCCCCATCAAAACACAACATCAGATCCAAAGGGAAAGGGACATCAAAGGGGTCTGGTGCACCCACCATAGGGAATGCCCTTGGGGAAGGGAGCTCAACCCCCCCAATCCCAAAGGCTTCAAAAAAACCATTCGAAATCCTTAGCAACCCCCCATAAATCTTAGATCCAATGATTGAGAAACTTGAACAACAGATCATCCCTCCCTCAATAGGAAAAAACAATGTTGAGATCCATTCTAGCTCCCCAATTGGAGCCTCCTCCTCCCCTTCCTATGCAGATATAATAAAAAAGAAAACTCTAAAATTGTTTGGATCTTCGAAGGATGAGTCTTTTGAGAGAACCTCAAAAAGATCAGGGATAAAATCTCATAAAGAAGCAAGAGAAGAAGAAGCAAAGAGGAAAAACATTCAAAGGAATCCAACCCACCATTGAAATTTCCATCAAAAGGAATACTAGAACAAGGCCCCCCAAGGGAGGTCCTCCCCACTCCAGTAAATAAGGCATATATTATCCTAGAATTGTAGAGGATTGGGGAATCCTTCGAAGGCCAAAGAAGTCAAAGACCTTTTGAAAATCAACCCTTCCAAGATTCTCTTGCTCCAAGTGACAAAAATTGAAGGGGACACCCTTATAGAAATCATCAACCAGAAATGGAAGAAAAATGCAGGGAAATCCATCAGCTCAAGGGGCTCTTAAAGTGGCCTTGCAACCTTGTGGGTGAAGGAAAAATTCCATTTAGAACACTCCTTCAAGACTCAGTATTGGAGATTCACTAAACTCCGATGTATTCCAAGTAACATTTCTCTCTCACTCTTCAATCTTTATGTTCCTGTCAGGTACTCTAAGAAGAAATATTGTTGGCAAATGCTAGCAGATTTTTTAGATATTTTATCTCCGTCGAACATCATTCTAGATGGATATCTAAACCTTGTATTTGAACGAAAATAAAAGAGAGGAGGCAACAATAGCAGGGATTAAATGCTCCCCTTCATTGAGGAGCTAGTCCATCAGTGGGACCTCCTTGACTTCAAGCCTTCGAAAATAATTTACACCTGGAGAAACAATAGAGTTGGGGCTGAACACATCTCAGCTTGCTTTGATAGATTATTAATTCAGAGCATGTTCTACAAGAAAGGAGGATAATATCTTCCAAGATCCTTCCAAAACTGACTTCTGACCACAAACGTATACTTTTGAATTTGGAAGAAAAAGAAGATATGGACCCAATCCCTTTTCAGTTCAACCCTCTTTGGATAGAAAAGGAGGGATTTCTTGAAACTGTCCATTCATCTTGGTCCTCTCCTATTTCAAGGTCTCCAAGCTTTGTATGGAAGAAAAAATTAAAAGCAACAAAACATGCACTAAAATCCTAGGCTAAAAAGCCCATGAATACCACCCTTAAACATAGACAAGAGACTGTTCAACAATTATTAGATTTTCAAGATGAAATGGAGATCAAAGACATCTTAAACTCATATCTAGAGAAAGAACAAGCTTCCCAAAGAAAAACTTTCCATGAATTTAGCCATGAAGAAGAGTATTAGAGGCTTAATTCTCGAAGCTTGTGGCTAAAAGCTAGAGACCGAAACACTTCATTCTTTTATCGACAGTTCAAAACCTGACCCTCCCAAAATCACATTTCTGAAATTGCTTCCTCAGATGGATTGATCCAAAAAGGGTTTGTTCAGCTTAAGGCCGTAGCATAAACTCACTTCAAGAGACTTTACAAGGAAGAAGGCTCTGACTGCAAAGAGGTTATCTTAGATTTCCTCTCACGCATTCCCTCTCTCGTAAGAAGGAATGACAACTCAGTCCTCATGAAACCATTTTCTAAAGAAGAAATCTGCAATGTCATATGGTCCATGGAGCCTGGAAAATCCCCAGTACCAGATGGATTCACAATCCATTTTTATAGAGCATATTGGTACATAATCAAGAATGATTTTTTGAGGATGATTAAACTATTTCACCAAAGAGATAAAGTAGGAGGCAACACTAACTCCACCTTCCTAGCATTAATTCCCCAAAAAGTTAATCCGAGCTCCTTTGAAAGATTCAGGCCTATCTCACTTTGCAACAGTTCTTATAAAATTTTGTCCAAGATTTTGGAAAATAGAATCAAGTCCCTTCTAGAGAACCTCATCTCCCCCATGAAATGTGGATTTGTCAAAGTGAGACATATTCTCGACAATGTAATATAGTTCCAAGAATCCATGCACTCTAGTCACCAACGATAGGAGCAAGGGATGTTGACAAAGCTCGACATGGAAAATTCTTTCAACAGGGTAAACCTTTCCTTCCTTTACAAAGTTCTCCTCTCTTTTGGGTTTTTCTTTGAGATTGTTAATTTGATAAAACAATTCACTAAAAATCCTTGGATAGCCCCTTTAGTAAATGACAGACCTGCAAACTATTGTCATGCCTCGAGGGGATGAAGGAAAGTCTTCCCTCTTTCCCCCTTCCTATACATATTGATGGATGATACTCTAAGAAGGAATTTGACTACTGAAAAGAAGACTGGCTCAGTCCCAGGCATCATACTGACGAATGGCCTTGACCTAATCAATCATGCCCTCTTTCCAAACAAATCTCTCCTGCTGAGTGGAGCCTCCATAAAAATTGCAAAAATATTCAACGAAATACTTCAAAGCTTCTGCAACATCTCTAGAGTGCTCATCAACAAAAGGAAAAATGCAATGTATGGGTGGAATGCATAACGACAAACAATTCAATGAATATCCCTTTACATGGGGTTCCTGGGCTATGCTTCTTGGGAAAAAAATAAAGTATCTTGGACTACCCTTAACTATGGGATCCAACAAATCTTCTCTGTGGGAAGAAATTATAAGTAAATTCAACCCTAAAATCTCATATTAGGACGGACAGTGGCTCACCAATGCTGGGAAACTCACCCGCATAAAATTAGTCCTGTCCTCCCTGCCAATCTACCAAGCATCCTTTCTCTTGACCTCGAAGGCTATCACGATCCAAATCGCAAAGATGATTAGAGACTTCCTCTGGCGTGGAGGAAAAGGAAAGCAAAATAAGTACCACTTGGTCAATTGGAAAACTGTCAAATGCCCCTATGTTGAAGGTGGCCTATAGGTAAGATACCCCGAGCTTGCAAACCTAGAACTGGGAGGGAAAATCGTTTGGAATATGTATGCAAATCACAAACATCCGGTAAGAAATCTCTTAAGAAAAAAAAACCTCAATGGAGCCTCTATGAGAAACCTCTAGGTAGTGAACCTATCCAAAGGAACCTCGATCTAGAATCTTTGTAGGCATGGTCTAGAATCCTTTCAGAAGCAGCTATTTTGAATCTGAGGGAACGAAAAAAAACTATGTTGTGGCAAGACAACATTATTGGAAACACCCCCCTCATCGAATCATAATATCTCAAGGAGATTAGTGCGTGGCTCTCTTACTGTGGCATCAACAAAATTTCAAACATCTCTGCATGGGATGACTCAAAAAGATGGAAAAGATGGGATCTCTCAGGCATCCCACATCAAATGTAATCGCAAAATTCCCTCCTTCTTGTTGCATTGACGGATTTCCCACCTGTACATCTCCTCTCAAGGGATAAATGGGGCTGGGGAAAATCTGATTTCTACTCAGTATCCCAAGTTTATAACACTTTTCATCCCTCACAAGCTCCGAATGAGACAACAACCCTCTGGAAGAAGGTATAGAACCCCCTTGGCCTCCCTAAAGTAAATTTATTTTGTTGGGTTTTAATGCACAAGAAAACCTTAACAGGTGAAAATCTAGCAAAAGAGGCTTCATAGGTCCTCATAGATGCCCCATGTGTTGTCAAGCACTTGAAATGATGGATTATTTATTTTTAGACTATCCATTTTCTCAAGAAGTATGGAAGATCTCCCTTCAAGGCCTCAATGCCACAACCTTGAGACAAATCTCATTGGTTCATTTATTTTCCTCATGGAAGGTGCGCTACACACAAGAGATACAAAGAAGTCCAATCTAGAGAACAATTTAGTAGGCCATCCCCAAATACATTTATTGGAAACTATGCTTGGCCATAAATGATCAGATCTTCAACAACATGCCGCCTTGCCCCTCAGCTGTGGTTGCAAAAGAAAAATATTTCCTTCTCAAAACAATGGAAAAACACTTCTCCACAAATGAAATTACTCTTCTCCCCAAATAAAAGAAATGGACTGGAACCTTAACCTCCTGAGATAGATATCAAACCATTGTTTTCCCTTCGAAAACTCCAAGTTGGCATTTGTGAGACAACGATGTAGTTTATCAATATGGGTGGAGGAGGCAAGGCATAGCCTCAATATTTTTCGATGGAGCCTCCAAGGGAAACCCAGGAAATGCAGGAGTAGGTGGAGTGATTTACTCCTCGGATGGAAATCGAAAAGACAACCTCAGTTGGGGTCATGGCCAGAGAACAAACAATCAGGCTGAAATACTTGGGATGCTAAAATCTTGTCAGATAGCAAGTGAAAATGACATTAAAGAAATACAAATCTTTGGAGACTCCGAAATCCTGATTAAGATTTTAAACGCGAATGATCAATTCAGCAGTCCAGTAATCAACAAGGCCTTGCAAAGACTTTGTCAACTACTGCAAGACTTCACCTATCCTTGCTTTTTCCACATCCTTCTTGTATTGAACAAGGAAGAAGATGTAAAGGTGAATATGGGCTTCCTAATGCATTTACAAGTACTCCGAAAAAATGACGAAACCCCCTTGTGGATCCCTATCCCATAATTTTCGCTCTTCCTCATCTCATAACTATCTAAGATTGGGAAATGAAGTATTCAGATTATGTGGGAAGTTGTTCTGCTCTAATGATGGTTGGTACATCCTTGGCCCAACCGACCCCAATCTCAAATAAAATTACTCGTTTCAGTTAAAAAAAAAAAAATCATTATTAATTTATTATTGTATTAATACTTTATTAATGTATTATTTAATAATGTATAAATACTTTATTAATGTATTAATTTATAATATGTAAATATAATAATTATAATATATTAAACATTATAAAAATGAGTTAATACATTATTATAATATATTAATGTCTCTAATGTATTAGTATAATATTTATGTATCATTACCTTATTAATGTATTACTTTAATATTAGGGGAGGCAGGCGTGGGGGGGAGGTTTCTCTTTGATCCCAGAGGGAAAAAAACCTCAAGCTACCATTGGAATCTGGGGACATAAATTAACAACAAAGCTGAGGCCTACACCTTACTAAAAGGAATACAACTCACCCAAACTAAGGAAATCCGAGAGCTTGTAGTCCTAGGGGATTCCAAAACCATAATAAGAATGATGATACAAGGAACAAACCCTAGAGACACAAGCCTAAATAAAATCATGGATAGAATCAGGTTAGTCTCCCGAGATATCAGAACTACCTTCTACCACATTATAAGGGTAAACAACAGTGAAGACGACAAAATGGCCAATGCAGCAATAGGGGAAAAGCCAGGCGCCCTAAGTATAGATGGGGTTTCAACCCTAACAACCATTTACTAATAATCATCCTTGATCAGAAGATGACCAACGCGATAAGATGCCACACTTTGGCCCTAAACAAAACTCATGGGGACATTTGTAGGAAGGAATGTCACTACACCCAAAACAAGAAGGAAGGGGGCTTATCTGCGCAGTTAAGAATGGGCCCATGGGGTGAGTGGGTAAGCGGCACCAACAGTATAAGGTGGACGCTTGCAGTCATCCACATGGATCAAGGAGTACACAGGCTCACTAAGTGGCATGCAACACGAGTGTGCCTCTCTTCCTGAGACAAAGAGGTGGCTAATGACCCCAACTACATCACCGTAGAAGGTGTGAAATCCATGGTTCGGGTGGGAAATCCTGACTCTCACCCTCAAATTTTTGTGACTGCAGTATGAGACTCTCAACTCCGACAGCATCACAACTCCATCAACATTAGCCTCACCTCCACTCTCACTTCCATGGCTTCTTATGGAACAGTCTCTAGGTATCCTCCCACAAACTCGTATGTAAGTACGCCATTTCCTTTACTAGAAACCATGTCGTCATCCTTGTCTAGTTTATGGATCTTGTGGGATTTCCCATCCGCTCGCTTGTAATCCCTGGTCCAACTGTTATCTATCCTAGCCTCCTCGCCACTCTCACGGTATGTATGGATCCTGTTAAGTGTGCCCTTGAACTCTCAATCTCCTCACTCTGAGACCTACTTCCTGGCTCACGAGACTCTCTTTCTCCCTTCTCTCAGAGCCTGGTTTGGCCTCGCGCTACTACATGACCCCTTGAATTCCTTTCCTAGCAATCCTCAGAGCTTCTAGACTCCTTTGATTTCTTCGTCGATATCTGCCTACCTCTTATTTCGCCATCCTCCCTTGCCCCTGCAAGTCTTCCTTTCATTATCGCAGGTCAACACCTCTTCTTCCTACTCGAGGTTCCATCCTTGATTCATACAGAACCCTCAAGGAATGGTCAGGTCCAGTCACTCCTCAACAAACAGTGAAATGAAAAAAGAAAATGTAGCTCAGGAAGACTAGGGAAGCTGGCCATAGGATGAATGGGAAGTGGATTGTGGTGGATGCAGTAGTATGAGAGTTCAAATGCATGTAATGAGTGCCAATAATGCCTTCAAGCTGGAGACCTTATCCCAGCACCAATTTTTGATAATCAAGCTCCAAAACAAAATCGATGCCCAACACAATGAAATTGAAACCAACCGCTTGAAGATAGAGATGTTGCAGCAAATATTAGATCAACTAGATGTCTCGTAGGCTCGTCCAAGCAATATGTGCGACCAACATGAATACTCAAGGAAAGTTCATTCGAATTTTGTCAATCACGTCCCTGATCTGAACAAGCCTCTTCTAGAATTCAGGTAGAACATGAAGCAAACAAAAGGGGAAAAGGGTAATTAAGATTGAATCTTTGTATGTTTTGTCAAATAATATATATTAGTGGTACCTTTTGCGAGAKCTATCTAGGAAATTAAGCATACATAAATTTTGAAAACCATTGGGGATACTATTTACTCTATGACAATCCCCACTTTTGCATACCTTTTTTTCTTGTAACACCAATGGATTCATCCACAMAATTAATATAATTCTCCCAGTTTTTGTTAAGAAAATAAAAATGTATTACTTTAATATTGTATAATAATATATTATTATAAGTTAAATACATTTTTTAATGTTTTAGTGTTATTGATTAATAATACTTTATTAAATATTAATAGTTAATAATGTATTATTAATATAATATTTTATTGGTGTATTAATTCTTTAATAATGTATAAATTCATTAATAAAGTAATATAGTATCCTGAATGGCGTGTTTACAGATACAATAGGTGGACAACTAATGGGGAGGACACCTGGCCTAGTCTACCGCCACCTTGAGCTAGCTCAGACACACTCATCCTAAACCATTACCTTATGAATTTAAAGCCTCGATCGTCACTGCTCAACATTCACTCATCTTCGGTTTGGTGTAACAACTTGGCGCCTATGTTCATGGGAATGTTAATGGTAATGGGATGGACACAGTCACAATCCCATCACCCATCCCAACATGGTGGCTTTAGGCCTGTGTTATGGAGTGTCATGGCTCATTCAAGCCATTGGCCTCTATAGTCATGGTCTGCTCCGGAAGTTGGTCCCATCTTTCTGCTCTGGCTTGAGATTTTGCAGTGCACTTGACCCTTGACACCCAGAACCTCTCTTCTGGTTAATCATTATTACTGCATTTGGCTAGTCTCAAGCTCTTTGACCAACATATCTGTATTTTTTCATGCGTTCCTCATCTGGTTTTAGGTGGATCTCTAGATGCCTCGCCTCAGGGGTATGTCGAAGAGGGGGGAGACCAGGTATGTTTCTAGAGGAAGGGGAGCAAGAGGGTGTGGCCAACAGGTCTGTCTGAGCTCTCCTCTAGAACCCGAGAATGCCTCCACCCTGAAGCCTCTTTTCGCTCCCACTCCCTCCTTCACTTATGTTCTGCCTCCTCGAGACACCACTTTGGACTTGTCTCCGATGTTGAATCCTTATTCTTGATGAGTCGAATGGTTTGACAGTCTTGACAACTCCATCAACTTTTCTCCCAAGCTCAGTCCCCCCCTGCACCCCCTGGTAGTTTGCACCTCCCAATCCTCCTTCTCCACCTCCCATCACCTCCACCTTCCCCGTTCCCTCAGCTCCTTACCTTGAATCCCCCACTTCCGCGTCCAACTCACGTCCTCCTCCTCCATTCTCTACTACTTACTCTCCCTATGTAGAAATAGACATTTTCGACGAGTCTTTGGATGCCATCAAACGAGGAATCGAGGACATCAAGGGCGTCATCAACGAGATGTAGCACAAGGGAATAGAGCAGTGGCGCCGAGTGGACATTCTAATGGCATTCCTTCAGAACCTCAAGCAGGCTATCTCAAACAAAGACAGGCTCGATAGAGACACCATGCATGTGCGACACATTTTTTCGGAGCAAAGGCTCGACCCCAACACTGGCTAGTTCCTTCTGGCTCAGGTTTCCTGTGTTTTTATGATTTCAACTAGTATAATTCACAATCTTTTTTCCTTGTGAGGATCCTCAATTATATGATTTTTTAGTCTCAGCATAAGTCTAACCTTTTGGGTTTGGTCTGTTCAGTCTAGCCTACAAAACGTTTTCCCCGCGTGGCACTTTAGATCTTCGTCTCTTACAACTCTACAAGTTTTTCATGGACAATATGAATTTTCGGCCATGTGGCAACATTGGTTTCCCACCAGGGCAATGCTATCACAACCTCCTATGATATCATGACAGATGTAATTTTTCTGCTTCTTAGGTTTTAATACAATTCCTAACTTACAAAACAAAAATTAAAGTAATATAGTAATATATTACTAATAAAATCATTTGTATTATTAATAAAGTAATAAATTAATAATACATTATTAAATTATTATTAATTAATAAATTATTAAAACATTAAAACTTTAACTTTTAATTAATTATTATATTAATATTTTTGTACATTATTACTATAATTTATACATTAATTCATTAATTTTATATTATTTCTCCACCATTTATGTTTGTTGTTAGCAACAACCACTTTATATAAAAGTGGCTGATGCAATTTGAAAATATGGAAATTGAAATAGATATATCAACAACTTTTATAATGTGATTGTTGCTAGTTGGTATATCTACTAATAACTATAAAGCATATTCAAAGTATAATTCTATTAATACCTATAAAACATATTCACAATGTAATTTTATTAATTTGTAATTATGCTATGTAATTATTATTTTGGATTGTGTTTGACAATGGTGGAGATTCTTTCATTTTACTTGTGAACCTCATCTTAGTTGGTTTAATTTTTAGAAATTTCTTTTGATTAGGATGGGAATGTGGGATTTTCAAAGTCTTTCAAAACTGCTCTAACATTTTTTTTCCTCAAAGTTATCACTATCCCCGATTGTCAAGACCCAGACAAGGGAGCCTGAAACACAAATTCCCAAAATGAAGATCGAAATGTAGACATGGCTATGTCATTCAAACAAATAATCAAAATGTATTAATGTTCTATCAATGTATTACATTATTAATGTATTATTACTTTAATAGTTTATTAATTTTTAAATAATGTATTTTATTAGTAATAATAAGTAATTAATACATTACAATATATATTAATCTATTAATACCTTAATTTAGACATTATACTAGTGCAATAATTAATTATTAACGTATTCATATTTTAATAATGAATTATTAATAATCGAAGAGAAGTTCAGGTCGCGCGCGCGTTCACTAGTGCTTCCTCTTTCCATATGCCCTCTCGCCATGGACCCAAGAGGGGGCCCCAAGGCTCCCCCACCCCCTCTCCCACCTGAGTTAGATTATTTTAGGAATCTGGTCGTTGCATGCAACAAATGACCTACCTCATATTCACACCATAAATTCGTTAAAAAACTAGACAACATCCCTTCAATAGACCTACCAGCAGAAGAAACTTGTAGATCTACTCCCAACTTTGCTAAGAGGGAGCTCATTGGGAATTTCATAGGCTTATGGCCTTCTCCCAAATCCATAAATGTGTGGGTGTAGAGGAACTGGAGTCCTCTAGCAAAGGAAGGCATCAGAAGCCATCTGCTGGCAGGGGATTCTTCGTTTTTGTTTTCGACAACCTAGAATACATAAATTTGATATTTAGGAATGGACCGTATTTTATGGGCCCTCAAGGTCTGTACCTAAACAAATGGTCTCCCTATTGCGATCCAATGTAACATGTGCCTTTGGCTATTCCTGTTTGGGTGCATCTTCCTCATTTACCCATGCATTGTTGGAATCCGAATTCTCTAGAATCTGTTGGAAACACCCTTGGAAAATAAATTGATAAAGTAGATAGAAATGAACAATATTCTTGTTCAAGAATATGCATGGAATTTGACCTCGAGGTGGGAATCCTAGAATCCATTCAACTAAATTTTGTAGACTGGTCTTACATCCAAGAATTTTACTATGAACATCTTCCATTTAAATGCAGGTATTTCCATGGCTATGGTCACTTCGACGAGAATTGCAAAGAGAAAGTTGAGGAGGAGGTGGAAATATTGAAAGCAGATCAATGGACTCAGGTTCAGAACGAAGCCCCATCAAAACACAACATCAGATCCAAAGGGAAAGGGACATCAAAGGGGTCTGGTGCCCCCACCACAGGGAATGCCCTTGGGGAAGGGAGCTCAACCCCCCCAATCTCAGAGGCTTCAAAAAAACCATTCGAAATCCTTAGAAACCCCCTATAAATCTTAGATCCAATGATTTAGGAACTTGAACAATAGATCGTCCCTCCATCAATAGGAAAAAACAATGTTGAGATCTGTTCTAGCTCCCTAATTGGAGCCTCCTCCTCCCCTTCCTATGCAGATATAATAAAAAAGAAAACTCTAAAAATCTCTGGATATTCGAAGGATGAGTCTTTTGAGAGACCCTAAAAAAGATCAGGGATAAAATCGCATAAAGAAGCAAGAGAAGAAGAAGCAGAGAGGCAAAAAATTCAAGGAATCCAACCCACCATTGAAATTTCCATCAAAAGGAATACTAGAACAAGCCCCCCCAAGGGAGGTCCTCCCCACTCCAGTAAATAATGCATATATTATCCTAAAATTGTAGAGGATTGGGGAATCCTTCGAAGGCTGAAGCATTCAAATACCTTTTCAAAATCAACCCTTCCAAGATTCTCTTGCTCCAAGTGACAAAAATTGAAGGGGACACCCTTCTAGAAATCATCAACCAGAAATGGAAGAAAAATGTAGGGAAATCCATCAGCGCAATGGGATCTTCAAGTGGCCTTGTAACCTTGTGGGTGAAGGAAAATTTCCATTTAGAACTCTCCTTCAAGACTCAGTATTGGTGATTCACTAAACTCCGACATATTCCAAGTAACATTTCTCTCTCACTCTTTAATATTTGTGTTCCTGCCAGGTACTCTAAGAAGAAATATTGTTGGCAAATGCTAGCACATTTTTTAGATATTTTATCCTCATCAAACATCATTCTAGATGGAGATCTAAACCTAATATTTGAATGAAAATAAAAGAGAGGAGGCAACAATAGCATGGATTAAATGCTCCCCTTCATTGAGGAGCTAGTCCATCAGTGGGACCTCCTTGACTTCAAGCCTTCAAAAATACTTTACACCTGGAGAAACAATAGAGTTCGGGTTGATCAAATCTCATCTTGCTTTGATATATTCTTAATTCAGAGCATGTTCTACAAGAAAGGAGCATAATATCTTCCAAGATCCTTCCAAAACTGACTTCTGACCACAAACGTATACTTTTGAATTTGGAAGAAAAAGAAGATATGGACCCAATCCCTTTTCAGTTCAACCCTCTTTGGATAGAAAAGGAGGGATTTCTTGAAACTGTCCATTCAGCTTGGTCCTCTCCTATTTCAAGGTCTCCAAGCTTTGTATGGAAGCAAAAATTAAAAGCAACAAAACATGCACTAAAATCCTAGGTTAAAAAGCCCATGAATACACCCCTTAAACATAGACAAGAGACTGTTCAAGAGTTATCATATTTTCAAGCTGAAATGGAGATCAAAGACATCTTAAACTCATATTGTGAGAAAGAACAAGCTTCCCAAAGAAAAACTTTCCATGAATTTTTCCATGAAGAAGAGTATTGGAGGCTTAATTCTCGAAACTTGTGGCTAAAAGCTAGAGACCGAAACACTTCATTCTTTTATCGACAGTTCAAAACCTGCCCCTCCCAAAATCACATTTCTGAAATTGCCTCCTCATGTGGATTGATCCAAAAAGGGTTTGTTCAACTCAAGGCTGTAGCAGAAACTTACTTCAAGAGACTTTACAAGGAAGAAGGCTCTGACTGCGAAGAGGTTATCTTAGATTTCCTCTCACACATTCCCTCTCTCGTAAGAAGGAATGACAACTCATTCCTCATGAAACCATTTTCTGAAGAAGAAATCTGCAATTTCATATGGTCCATGGAGCCTGGAAAATCCCTAGTACCAGATGGATTCACAATCCATTTTTATTGAGCATGTTGGTACATAATCAAGAATTATATTTTGAGGATGATTAAACTATTTCACCAAAGAGATAAAGTAGGAGGAAACACTAACTCCACCTTCCTAGAATTAATTCCCCAAAAAGTTAATCCGAGCTCCTTTGAAAGATTCAGGCCTATCTCACTTTGCAACACTTCTTATAAAATTTTGTCCAAGCTTTTGGAAAATAGAATCAAGTCCCTTCTAGAGAACCTCATCTCCCCCATGAAAGGTGGATTTTTCAAAGGGAGACATATTCTCGACAATGTAATATAGGTCCAAGAATCCATGCACTCTAGTCACCAATGATAGGAGCAAGGGATGTTGACAAAGCTCGACATGGAAAATTATTTCAACAGGGTAAACCTTTCCTTCCTTTACAAAGTTCTCCTCTCTTTTGGTGTTTTCTCTGATAAAAAAATTCACTAAAAATCCTTGGATATCCCCTCTAGTAAATGATAGACCTGCAAACTATTGTCATGCTTTGAGGGGATTAAGGAAAGTCTTACCTCTTTCCCCCTTCCTATACATATTGATGGATGATACTCTAAGAAGGAATTTGACTACTGAAAAGATGACTGGTTCAGTCCCAGGCATCAGACTGACTAATGGCCTTGACCCAATCAATCATGTCCTCTTTCCAGATGAATCTCTCCTGCTGAGTGGAGCCTCCATAAAAATTGCAAAAAACTTCAACGAAATACTTCAAAGCTTCTGCAACATCTCTGGAATACTCATCAACAAAAGGAAAAGTGCAATGTATGGGTGGAATCCATAATGACAAACAATTCAATGAATATCCCTTTACATGGGGTTCCTGGGCTATGCTTCTTGGGAAAAAAATAAAGTATCTTGGACTACCCTTAACAATGGGATCCAACAAAGCTTATCCATGGGAAGAAATTATAAGTAAATTCAACCCTAAAATATCATCTTAGGATGGACAGTGGCTCACCAATGTTGGGAAACTCACCCTCATAAAATCAGTCCTGTCCTCCCTGCCAATCTACCAAGCATCCTTTCTCTTGACCCCGAAGGTGATCATGATCCAAATCGCAAAGATGATTAGAGACTTCCTCTGGCGTGGAGGAAAATGAAACCAAAATAAGTACCATTTGGTCAATTGGAAAACTGTCAAATGCCCCTATGTTGAAGGTGGCCTATAGGTAAGAGACCCCAAGATTGCAAACCTAGCACTGGGAGGTAAAATCATTTGGAATATGTAAGCAAATCACAAACATCCGGTAAGAAATATCTTAATAAAAAAAACCCTCAATGGAGCCTCTATGAGAAACCTATAGGTAGAGAACCTATCCAAAGGAATCTCGATCTAGAATCTCTTTAGGTGAGGCCTAGAATCCTTTCAGAAGCATCTATTTCGAATCCGAGGGAATGAAAAAAAACTATTATGTGGCAAGACAACATTATTGGAAACACCCCCCTCATCGAATCATAATATCTCAAGGAGATTAGTGCGTGGCTCTCTTAGTGTGGCATCAAAAAAATCGCAGACATCTCTGCATGGGATGACTCAGGAAGATTAAAAAGATGGGATCTCTCGGGCATCCCACATCAAATGTAATCGAAAAATTCCCTCCTTCTTGTTGCATTGACAAATTGCCCATTTGTACATCTCCTCTCAAGGGATAAATGGGGCTGGGGAAAATCTGATTTCTACTCAGTATCCCAAGTTTATAACACTTTGCATCCCTCACAAGCTCCGAATGAGACAACAACCCTCTGGAAGAAGCTCTAGAACCCCCTTGGTCTCCCTAAAGTAAATTTCTTTTGTTGGGTTTTAATGCACAAGAAAATCTTAACAGGTGAAAATCTAGCAAAAGAGGCTTCATAGGTCCTCATAGATGCCCCATGTGTTGTCAAGCACTTGAAATGATGGATCATTTATCTGTAGACTAATCATTTTTTCAAGAAGTATGGAAGATCTCCCTTCAAGGCCTCAATGCCACAACCTTGAGACAAATCTCAGTGGTTCATTTATTTTCCTCATGGAAGGTGCGCTACCCACAAGAGATACAAATAAGTCCAATCTAGTGAACAATTTGGTAGGCCATCCCCAAATACATTTGTTGGAAACTATGGTTGGCCATAAATGGTCAGATCTTCAACAACATGCCGCCTTCCCCCTCAATGGTGGTTGCGAAAGAAAAATATTTCCTTCTCAAAACAATGGAAAAACACTTCTCCACAAATGAAATTACTCTTCTCCACAAATAAAAGAAATGGACTAGAACCTTAACCTCCCGAGATAAATATCAAACCATTGTTTTCCCTTTGAAAAATCCCAGTTGGTGTTTGCGAGACAAAGATGTAGTTTATCAATATGGGTGGAGGAGGCAAGGCATAGCCTCAATATTTTTCGATGGAGCCTCCAAGGGAAACCCAGGGAATGCAGGAGTAGGTGGAGTGATTTACTCCTCAGATGGAAATCGAAAAGACAAGTTCAGTTGGAGTCTTGGCCAGAGAACAAACAATCAAGCTGAAATACTTGGGCTGCTAAAAGATTGTCAGATAGCGAGTGAAAATGGCATTAAAGAAATACAAGTCTTTGGAGACTCCGAAATCTTGATTAATATTTTAAACGCGAATGATCAATTCAGCAGTCCAGTAATCAACAAGGCCTTACAAAGACTTTGTCAACTGCTACAAGACTTCACCTCTCCTCGCTTTTTCCACATACTTCGTGGATCGAACAAGGAAGAATATGCAAAGGCGAATATGGGCTTCCTAATGCCTTTACAAGTACTCCGAAAAAGTGAAGAAACCCCCTTGTGGATCCCTATCCCATAATTTTGGCTCTTCCTCATCTCATAACTATGTAAGATTGGGAAATGAAGTATTCAGATTAAGTGGGAAGTTGTTCTGTTGTAATGATGGTTGGTACGTCCTTGGCCCAACCGACCCCAATCTCAAATAAAATTACCCGTTTCAGTTAAAAAAAAAAAATTTCATTATTAATTTATTATTTTATTAATACTTTATTAATGTATTAATTTATAATATGTAAATATAATAATTATAATATATTAAACATTGTAAAAATGAGTTAATACATTATTATAATATATTAATGTCTCTAATGTATTAGTATAATATTTATGTATCATTACCTTATTAATGTATTATTTTAATATTATAGGAGGTAGGCGCAGGGGGGAGGTTTCTCTTTGATCCCAGAGGGAAAAAAACCTCAAGCTACCATTGGAATCTGGGGACATAAACTATTAACAAAGTTGAGGCCTACACCTTACTAAAAGGAATACAACTCACCCAAACTAAGGGAATCCGAGAGCTTGTAGTCCTAGGGGACTCCAAAACCATAATAAGAATGATGATACAAGAAACAAACCCTAGAGACCCAAGCCTAAATAAAATCATGGATAGAATCAGGTTAGTCTCCCGAGATATCAGAACTACCTTGTACCACATTCTAAGGGTAAACAACAGTTAAGACGACAAAATGGCCAATGCAACAATAGGGGAAAATCCATGCGCCCTAAGTATAGATGGGGTTTCAACCCTAACACCCCTTTACTAATAATCATCCTTGATCGGAAGATGACTAGCGCGATAAGATGCCACACTTTGGCCCTAAACAAAACTCATGGGAACATTTGTAGGAAGGAATGTCACTACACCCAAAACAAGAAGGAAGGGGGCTTATCCGTGCAGTTAAGAATGGGCCCATGGGGTGAGTGGGTAAGCAGCCCCAACAACATAAGGTGGATGCTTGCAGTCGTCCACATGGATCAAGGAGTACACGTGCTCACTAAGTGGCATGAAACATGAGTGGGCCTCTCCTCCTGAGACAAAGAGGTGGCTAATGACCCCAACTTCATCACCGTAGAAGGTGTGAAATCCATGGTTAGGGTGGGAAATACTGACTCTCACCCTCAAAGTTTTGTGATTGCGATATGAGACTCTCAACTCCCACATCATCACAACTCCATTGAAATTAGCCTCACCTCCACTCTCACTTCCATGGCTTCTTATGGAAAAGTCTCTAGGGATCCTCCCACAAACTCATAGGTAAGTACGCCATTTCCTTTACTAGAAACCATGTCATCATCCTTGTCTAGTTTATGGATCTTGTGGGATTTCCCATCCACTCTCTTGTAATCCTTGTTCCAACTATTATCTATCCTAGCCTCCTCGCCACTCTCACGGTATACCTGGATCCTGTTAAGTGTGCCCTTGAACTCTTAATCTCCTCACTCTGAGACCTGCTTCCTGGCTCAGGAGACTCTCTTTCTCCCTTCCCTCAGAGCCTGGTTTGGCCTCGCGCTACCACATGATCCCTTGAATTCCTTTCCTAGCAATCCTCAGAGCTTCTAGACTCCTTTGATTTCTTCATCGATATCTGCCTACCTCTTATTTCGTCGTCCTCCCTTGCCCCTGCAAGTCTTCCTTTCATTATCGCAATTCAACACCTCTTCTTCCTGCTCGAGGTTCCCTCCTTGATTCATGCAGAACCCTCAAGGAACGGTCAGGTCTAGTCACTCCTTAGCAAACAGTGAAATGCAAAAAGAAAATGTAGCTCAGGAAGACTAGGGAAGCTAGCCAGAGGATGAATGGGAGGTGGATTGTGGTGGATGCAGCAGTCTAAGAGTTCAAATGGGTGTAATGAGTGCCAATAATGCCTTTGATACGGAGACCTTATCCCAGCACCAATTTTAGATAATCAAGCTCCAAAACAAAAGCGATGCCCAACATAGTGAAATTGAAACCAACTGCTTGAAGATCGAGATGTTGCAGAAAAGATTAGATCAACTAGACGTCTCGCTGGCTCCACCAAGCAATCTGTGCAACCAACATGGATACTCAAGGAAAGTTCATTCGAATTTTTTCAATCAAGTCCCTGATCTGAATGAGCCTCTTCCAGAATTCAGGTAGAACATGAAGAAAACAAAAGGGGAAAAGGGTAATTAAGATCGAATCTTTGTATGTTTTTTCAAATAATATATATCAGTGGTAACTTTTGCCAGAGCTATCTAGGAAATTCAGCATACATAAATTTTGAACACTATTATGGATACTATTTATTCTATGACAATCCCCACTTTTGCATACCTTTTTTTTTGTAACACCATTGGATTCATCCACACAATTAATATAATTCTCCCAGCTTTTGCTAAGAAAATAAAAATGTATTACTTTAATATTGTATAATAATATATTATTATAAGTTATATACATTTTTTAATGTTTTAGTGTTATTGATTAATAATACTTTATTAAATATTAATAGCTAATAATGTATTATTAATATATTATTTTATTGGTGTATTAATTCTTTAATAATGTATAAATACATTAATAAAGTAATATAGTATCCCGAATGGTGTGTTTACAGATACAATGGGTCGACAACTAGTGGGGAGGACACCTGGCCTAGTCTACCACCACCTTGAGCTAGCTCAGACACACTCATCCTAAACCATTACCTCATGAATTTAAAGCTTCGACCGTCACTCCTCAACATTCACTCATCTTCGGTCTGGTGTAACAACTTGGCACCTATGTTCATCGGAACGTTAATGGTAATGGGATGGATGCAGTCACAATCCCATCACCCATCCCAACATGGTGGTTTTAGGCCTGTGTTATGGAGTGTCATGGCTCATTCAAGCCATTGGCCTCTATAGTCATGGTCTCCTCTGGAAGTTGGTCCCATTTTCTCCTCTGGCTTGAGATTTTTCAGTGCACTTGACCCTCGAAACCCATAACCTCTCCTTTGGTTAATCATTATTACTGCATTTGGCTAGTCTCAAGCTCTTTGAGCAACATATCTCTCTTTTTTCATGCGTTCCTCATCTGGTTTTAGGTGGATCTATCGATGCCTCGACTCAGGGGTAAGTCGAAGAGGGGGGAAACTAGGTATGTTTCTAGAGGAAGGGGAACAAGAGGGTGTGGCCAACAGGTCTGTACGAGATCTCCTCCAAAACTCGGGAATGCCTCCACACTGAAGCCTCTTGTCGCTCCCACTCTCTCCTTCACTTATGTTATGCCTCCTCGAGACACCACTTTGGACTTGTCTCCGATGTCGAATCCTTATTCTTGATGAATTGAATGGTTCGACAGTCCTGACAACTCCATCATATTTTCTCCCAAGCTCAATCCCCCCCCCACCCGCACCCCCCGCCAGCCTCCACCTCCCCCTCCTCCTTCTCCACCTCCCGTCACCTCCACCTCTCCCATTCCCTCAGCTCCTTACCTTGAATCCCCCACTTCCTCCTCCGACTCATGTCCTCCTCCTCCGTTCTCTACTACTTACTCTCCCTATGCAGAAATGGACATTTTCGACGAGTCTTTGGATGCCATCAAACGAGGAATCGAGGACATCAAGGGCGTCATCAACGAGATGGAGTGCAAGGGAACATAGCAGTGGCACCGAGTGGACATTCTGATGGCATTCCTTCAGAACCTCAAGCARACTATCTATAACAAAGAAAAGCTCGACAGAGACACCATGCATGTGCCACACATTTTTTCGGAGCAAAGGCTTGACTCCAACACTGGCTAGTTCCTTCTGGCTCAGGTTTCCTGTGTTTTTATGATTTCAACTAGTATAATTCACAATCTTTTTTCCCTGTGTGGATCCTCAATTATATGATTTTTTAGTCTCAGCATAAGTCCAACCTTTTGGGTTTGGTTTGTTCAGTCTAGCCTACAAAACTTTTTCCCCGCGTGGCACTTTAGATCTTCGTCTCTTACAACTCTGCAAGTTTTTCATGGAAAATATGAATTTTCGGCCATGTGGCAACATTGGTTTCCCACCAGGGCAATGCTATCACAACCTCCTATGATAGCATGACAGATTTAATTTTTCTTCTCCGTAGGTTTTAATACAATTCCTATCTTACAAAAAGAAAATTAAAGTAATATAGTAATATATTACTAATAAAATCATTTGTATTATTAATAAAGTAATAAATTAATAATACATTATTAAATTATTATTAATTAATAAATTATTAAAACATTAAAACTTTAACTTTTAATTAATTATTATATTAATATTTTTGTACATTATTACTATAATTTATACATTAATTCATTAATTTTATATTATTTCTCCACCATTTATGTTTGTTGTTAGCAACAACCACTTTATATAAAAGTGGCTAATGCAATTTGAAAWTATGGAAATTGAAATTGATATATCAACAACTTTTATAAAGTGATTGTTGCTAGTTGGTATATCTACTAATAACTATAAAGCATATTCAAAGTATAATTCTATTAATACCTACAAAACATATTCACAATGTAATTTTATTAATTTGTAATTATGCTACGTAATTATTATTTTGGATTGTGTTTGACAATGGTGGAGATTCTTTCATTTTACTTGTGAACCTCATTTTAGTTGGTTTAATTTTTAGAAATTGCTTTTGATTAGGATGGGAATGTGGGATTTTCAAAGTCTTTCAAAACTGCTCTAACATTTTTTTGCCTCGAAGTTATCACTATCCCTGATTGTCAAGACCCAGACAAGGGAGCCTGAAACACAAATTCCCAAAACGAAGATTGAAATGTAGACATGGCTATGTCATTCAAACAAATAATCAAAATGTATTAATGTTCTATCAATGTATTACATTATTAATGTATTGCTACTTTAATAGTTTATTAATTTTTAAATAATGTATTTTATTAGTAATAATAAGTAATTAATACATTACTAATTAATAGATTACATTAATACATTACAATATATATTAATCTATTAATACTTTAATTTAGACATTATACTAGTGCATTAATTAATTATTAACGTATTCATACTTTAATAATGAATTATTAATAATCAAAGAGAAGTTGGCGTTCACTAGTGCTCCCTCTTTCCATATGCCCTCTCACCATGTACCCAAGAGGGGGCCCCAAGGCTCCCCCACCCCCTCTCACACCTGATTTAGATGATTTTAGGAATCCGGTCGCTGCATGCAACAAACGACCTGCCTCAGATTCACACCAGAAATTCATTAAAAAACTAGACAACATCCCTTCAATAGACCTACCAACAGAAGAAACTTGTAGATTTGCTCCCATCTTTGCTAAGAGGGGGCTCATTGGGAAGTTCACAGGCTTATGGCATTATCCCAAATATGTAAATGTGTGGGTGTAGAGGAACTAGAGTCCTCTAGTAAAGGAAGGCATCAGAAGCCATCTGATTGGCAGGGGATACTTCGTTTATGTTTTAGACAACCTAGAAGACGTAAAGCTAATATTTAGGAATTGACCATATTTTATGGGCCCTCAAGTTCTGTACCTAAACAAATGGTCTCCCTATTGCGATCCAATGCAACATGTGCCTTTGTCTATTCCTATTTGGGTGCATCTTCCTCATTTACCCATGCATTGTTGGAATCTGAATTCTCTAGAATATGTTGGAAACACCCTTGGAAAATAAATCGATAAAGTAGATAGAAATGAACAATATTCATGTTCAAGAATATGCATGGAATTCGATCTCAAGGTGGGAATCCTAGAAGCCATTCAACTAAATTTTTTAGACTGGTCTTACATCCAAGAATTGTACTATGAACATCTTCCATTTAAATGCAATTATTTCCATGGCTATGGTCACTCCGACAAGCATTGCAAAGAGAAAGTTGAGGAGGAGGTGGAAATATTGAAAGGAGATCAATGGACTCGGGTTCAGAAAGAAGCCCCATCAAAACACAACATCATATCCAAAAGGGAAAGGGACATCAAAGGGGTCTGGTGCCCCCACCACAGGGAATGCCCTTGGGGAAGGGAGCTCAACCCCCCCAATCCCAGAGGCTTCAAAAAAACCATTCAAAATCCTTAGAAACCCCCCATAAATCTTAGATCCAATGATTGAGGAACTTGAACAACAGATCGTCCCTCCCTCAATAGGAAAAAACAATGTTGAGATCCATTATGCCTCCCCAATTGGAGCCTCCTCCTCCCCTTCCTATGCAGATATAATAAAAAAGAAAACTCTAAAAATATCTGGATCTTCGAAGGATGAGTCTTTTGAGAGACCCTAAAAAATATTAGGGATAAAATCTCATAAAGAAGCAAGAGAAGAAGAAGAAGAGAGGCAAAAAATTCAAGGAATCCATCCCACCATTGAAATTTCCATCAAAAGGAATACTAGAACAAGGCCCAGCAAGGGAGGTCCTCCCCACTCCAGTAAATAAGGCATATATTATCCTAGAATTGTAGAGGATTGGGGAATCCTTCGAAGGCCGAAGAAGTCAAAGACCTTTTGGAAATCAACCCTTCCAAGATTCTCTTGCTCCAAGTGACAAAAATTGAAGGGGACACCCTTCTAGAAATCATCAACCAGAAATGGAAGAAAAATGCAGGGAAATCCATCAGCATAAAGGGCTCTTCAAGTGGCCTTGAAACCTTGTGGGTGAAGGAAAAATTCCATTTAGAACTCTCCTTCAAGACTTAGTATTGGAGATTCACTAAACTCCGACGTATTCCAAGTAACATTTCTCTCTCACTCTTCAATATTTATGTTCCTGTCAGACACTCTAAGAAGAAATATTGTTGGCAAGTGCTAGCACATTTTTTAGATATTTTATCTTCGTTGAACATGATTCTAGATGGAGATCTAAACCTTGTATTTGAACGAAAATAAAAGAGAGGAGGCAACAATAGCATGGATTAAATGCTCCCCTTCATTGAGGAGCTAGTCCATCAGTGGGACCTCCTTGACTTCAAGCCTTCGAAAATACTTTACACCTGAAGAAACAATAGAGTTGGGGATGATCACATCTCAGCTTGCTTTGATAGATTCTTAATTCAGAGCATGTTCTACAAGAAAGGAGGATAATATTTTCCAAGATCCTTCCAAAACTGACTTCTGACCACAAACGTATACTTTTGAATTTGGAAGAAAAAGAAGATATGGAACCAATCCCTTTTCAGTTCAACCCTCTTTGGATAGAAAAGGAGGGATTTCTTGAAAATGTCCATTCAACTTGGTCCTCTCCTATTTCAAGGTCTCCAAGCTTTGTATGGAAGCAAAAATTAAAAGCAACAAAACATGCACTAAAATCCTAGGTTAAAAAGCCCATGAATACCCCTCTTAAACATAGACACGAGACTGTTCAACAATTATTAGATTTTCAAGCTGAAATGGAGAACAAAGACATCTTAAACTCATATTGTGAGAAAGAACAAGCTTCCCAAAGAAAAACTTTCCATGCATTTCTCCATGAAGAAGAGTATTGGAGGCTTAATTCTCGAAGCTTGTGGCTAAAAGCTAGAGACCGAAACACTTCATTCTTTTATCGACAACTCAAAACTTGCCCCTCCCAATATCACATTTCTGAAATTGCCTCCTCAGATGGATTGATCCAAAAAGGGTTTGTTTAGCTCAAGGTCATAGCAGAAACTCACTTCAAGAGACTTTAGAAGGAAGAAGGCTCTAACTGCGAAGAGGTTATATTAGATTGCTTCTCACACATTCCCTCTCTCGTAAGAATGAATGAAAACTCAGTCCTCATGAAACCATTTTCTGAAGAAGAAATCTGCAATGTCATATGGTTCATGGAGCCTGGAAAATCCCCAATACCAGATGGATTCACAATCCATTTTTATAGAGCATGTTGGTACATAATCAAGAATGATCTTTTGAGGATGATTAAACTATTTCACCAAAGAGATAAAGTAGGAGGAAACACTAACTCCACCATCCTAGCATTAATTCCCCAAAAAGTTAATCCAAGCTCCTTTGAAAGATTTAGGCCTATCTCACTTTGCAACACTTCTTATAAAATTTTGTCCAAGCTTTTGGAAAATAGAATCAAGTCCCTTCTAGAGAACCTCATCTCCCCCATGAAAGGTGGATTTGTCAATGGGAGACATATTCTCGACAATGTAATATAGGTCCAAGAATCCATGCACTCTAGTCACCAACGATAGGAGCAAGGGATGTTGACAAAGCTCGACATGGAAAATTATTTCAACATCGTAAACCTTTCCTTCCTTTACAAAGTTCTCCTCTCTTTTGGGTTTTTCTCTGATATTGTTAATTTGATAAAAAAAATCACTAAAAATCCTTGGATAGCCCCTCTAGTAAATGACAGACCTGCAAACTATTGTCATGCCTCGAGGGGATTAAGGAAAGTCTTCCCTCTTTCCCCCTTCCTATACATATTGATGGATGATTCTCTAAGAAGGAATTTGACTACTAAAAAGAGGACTGGTTCAGTCCAAGGCATCAGAATGACGAATGGCCTTGACCCAATCAATCATGCCCTCTTTCCAGACGAATCTCTCCTACTGAGTGGAGCCTCCATAAAAATTGCAAAAACTTCAACAAAATACTTCAAAGCTTCTGCAACATCTCTGGAGTGCTCATCAACAAAAGGAAAATTGTAGTGTATGGGTGGAATGCATAACGACAAACAATTCAATGAATATCCCTTTACATGGGGTTCCTGGGCTATGCTTCTTGGGAAAAAATAAAGTATCTTGGACTACCCTTAACACTGGGATCCAACAAAGCTTCTTCGTGGGAAGAAATTATAAGTAAATTCAACCCTAAAATCTCATCTTAGGATGGACAGTGGCTCACCAATGCTGGTAAAATCACCCTCATAAAATCAGTCTTGTCCTCCCTGCCAATCTACCAAGCATCCTTTCTCTTGACCCCGAAGGCGATCATGATCCAAATCGCAAAGATGATTAGAGACTTCCTCTGGCGTGGAGAAAAAGGAAACCAAAATAAGTACCACTTGGTCAATTGGAAAACTGCCAAATGCCCCTATGTTGAAGGTGGCTTATAGGTAAGAGACCCCAAGATTTAAAACCTAGCACTAGGAGGTAAAATCATTTGGAATATGTATGCAAATCACAAACATACGGTAAGAAATCTCTTAAGGAAAAAAAAAACTCAATGGAGCCTCTATGAGAAACCTCTAGGTAGCGAACCTATCCAAAGGAACCTCGATCTAGAATCTCTGTAGGTGCGGTCTAGAATCCTTTCAGAGGCATCTATTTCGAATCCAAGGGAATGAAAAAAAACTATGCTATGGCAAGACAACATTATTGGAAACGCCCCCCTCATCGAATAAAAATATCTCAAGGAGATTAGTGCGTGGCTCTCTTAGTGTGGCATCAACAAAATCGCAGACATCTCTGCATGGGATTGTTACAGATATGAAATAACTGAGAGGGGGGGGGGTGAATCAGTTATTGTAAATTATTAACAATCTCTCTCAATTTTATCTTCGAATCATTAATCTTAATGGCAGTAAGTCTTTGCTGTGAAAACCAGTGTTATAAACATA
>ML789457.1:1123516-1168614 GCA_009831015.1 Picea engelmannii
TGCACACATAAGTGGATCAAAGACCACCCCCATGTCCTTCAAAATTTTAAGCCCCCCGGGGGTAGCTCAATTGGCAAGTGCCGTGAAAATGAAGTTCCATGAGGTTTCAAGTTCAACTCCCCCCGACTTACAATGTGTGCCACATATGGGCCCTCGTGGGCACACCTGAAAGTTATAGTGGTAGCAGTTGGATAACACGGTCACGTGTAACGCGAGCATGTGCTCAACTAGTTGTTGATTCCTCCAGACATAAAAAAAAAAAAATATTACAATATTCCATTTTTTTTAATGCTAAATATTATTATGATAAAAAATATTTAAGTTCAAAGTTTAAAATCAAATATAACACTTAAAAAAATAAAATAAAAGATAATATTGAAACATGATTTATTTACTATAATTGGTTTTTGCTTCTATTTTTATAAATTTAAATTTAATATATATTAAACATTTACTAAATTTTTACATTTCCTCTACTCGGAAATGGAAAATAGTATAAAATTGAAATTTGATTAATATCTAAAAACTTAGTAAATGATTTCTATATTTTTATTTTATCTATTATTTTTATATGTATTATAATTTTTTTATGAAAATTCAAAAAATAGATTTCATTAACAGAACCACATTAATACTTAGTTTTTAGAAGAATAGAAATGGTGTCCATATATCAATAACTTTTATTAATGTGGTTTTGCTAGTCTATACTTTCACATATTCCATCATTATTCAATTCATCTACAGATCCTTTTTTTTGGTAAGCTCAATAGAAAAAATATATATTATTCTTGTGTGATATCATACACACAAAAGTTCTCTGCTACTAGCCTTGTAACACCCCATAGCTTGGCTTTGGGCAATTAGAGCATTTTTTTTTACTCATCTTGGAAATTTAATTATTAACATTTGTTTGCGCTTAGTTAGATTGGGATAGAGATTTGAGATATGTACATCTCGACCTAATTATGTACATCTCGACCTAATTATTTTCACTTTTATATGCTCATGATGATGATAGCTCTTTGATTTGTTTAAACATGCAAGTAAAAATGTGGAATTTAGGGACATTGATGCCATTTCAAGTTATGATATGAATTTATAACAGATGTGGGACATGATAAAAATAAGCATACATTTATTAATTGAACGCAATATAGATATGGACTTTTATATGAAATTGTGATGTATATGAATGGATATGAGTTAGTGGTGAACTAACCCACATGTTGATCTATGTGATAGCTAAATGATTGTAGTTATGAAATAACTTGGATGTCGTAGACATCAAGAGGATAGTGTATGCTATAAGTTGTACTTATTATTTAATTTGTGATTCAAAATATTGCTATGATATGTATTAAGTATGGCTTTGACATAATGTATAACTTTCCCAAAGTGGTTGTTTGATGGCGTGACTCTAAGAACAATAGTTTCATAATATGGCTTTATGCAGGGTGTTGAACATACTTCTATGAGGAGGGGTTTAGCTATTTCCCATTGTTTATCCTCTGAAACCTGGAGCCATGGGAGGGATGTGTGAAGCCACGCTCCCATAGACATGTGATGACGACTGCTAGTTTCCTATTGGGAAAGCTTGGTCAATATGTATGACACATCCACTTATGGTTTCTATCTGGAGTTAGGTCAATATAGTTGACGATCTAACTTAATCCAGTAGAGGATTGGATATGAAGGAATATGAAAGTAGGTTAGAAAGGAAGTTTGATTAAATGTTATTTGAGATTATTGTTTGGGAAATAGATGTGTCACTATTGTTTCTCACTTGGTTCCAAAATACTCATCTTTATTCCCTTTTTATATTTTAAGTATAATGATAAATTATGGACGAATTATTGTATTTATGTTAATTAATGTTACTGAATGATTCTTTTTTTTTTCCTACATGCCTTGGTGTGATCATACAAAAACTATGCACTAGTTGTAGTGATTTATTATCATTAGCACATGTGCAAGCTATGTTTCCACTAGCTACGCACACATACCCTACACATGTACACTAGTAAAATTGATTAATGTATTAGTCATTAAACTAAATTATTAAGTATTTAATTTAATGGTTTAATGACTATCTAAATTATTTTGCATACAAAGATATCTACTAGCATTAAATATCTTCCTTGACTTGATTGATGGTTGGTATGAAGAATTAAATGAGGATGGTGGGTTGTCATGTTCATTTTGGGAAAATTGTCAAAGTGCATTTATAAGCTAGCATGCAAAGAAAGACTTTGCATTTTATTTATTATTATTTATGAAAATAATTTATATTTTAATTTTATTTTAAATTTCTCAAAAAAATATAGATAAGGGAGGATCATGACTATCAATGAGGGTAGTTCAGGATACTTGGGGAAGGGTGTATGGAAACTTGATTAATAGGAGAGGAGATTGAGAGGTTGGACAATTCTTGGAAGATATAATTCTTATGAGTCTTCTTAGAGAATATTTTTTTTTGTTGTTCTTGGAGTCACGAGCATGGAGGACAAAGAAACCGAAAGGTTTCTTGAGCTAGGAAGCCGGCTAGGCTCCTAGTTGACTAGGAAGATTTTGTTGTTTCCCTCTGGACAAGTGAAAGGGAAATGAATGTTTGGGAGCATATTCCTACTACTGGCAGGACTACATTACAAATGATCATCTTCGAAAAACTAGCTAGGAGGTATTTCACTTGGTATATTTGATATGTTTCTATTAAAATATTTTAATCGTAAAGTTAATTTCCTATTTATCTCATCCTCTTATTTAGATTCATATATTTGGATTCAAATTTCAGATATTTAATATTGGAGAAACTGTAAAAAACATTATGAATATATTGTAGATTATTCCACGTATGAAAGTATAAAATTTTATTTACGCTTAATGCATATGTTTAAGTTAGAAAATAATATTCCATAGTAGCCCATGGAGAGGTTCTACATACCTACTACCACGAAAACCAGACCAACAGTAGAGGAGTAGGTTGTATTTCCAAACAATTTTGCTTAATGGTTTTCAAAAGAGTCTTAAAAACTAGATGAACAATGTAAAACTCATTAAAAATAGTGAAGAGGTCTCTAGAGTTGTCTCGTCTACTGCAATGCATTCAAAATTGAATAGGAATACTTATCGGTCATGAAACTAGAGGCATCGCTAGTGTATCCTGGGGAATATCCAGGGCGAACTGAGCTTCAGGTGCCACTGTCCAAGGTTGGTTCCAGGGCAGACTGAGCAATTCCTTTTGGAACAAAGGATGACATGGTAGTACTGGAGGGTAGGAGACTGTTGATAACTTCCCTCATGAACAAATGAAAGCCTCCCAACTATAGTTGGATTGTGTTTTGGGTGACTTCACAGGTCTGGAGAATTTGTCCTTACAAGGTCTTAATATGCCAATATAATTCCACAGCTTTACAATACATGGTCTTGCAAGATCGAGTATTGTCGACATCTCGAACCCATCTTATGGTTTCTTAGACCACCTCAACTTTCGTTTTCAGTGTTCTCTCCAAATGAACCTCGTCTTTGACATCATGCAAATGCACTTGAAAACATGGTGGAGTGATTGCATGATAGTTGAGTGTGTCATTGTGGGATTCTTGTTGCACAATGGAGGTTGGCGGGTCATCTTCGACTTGGTGGGATGAATACTCTACAGGAGATCTTGATCAACGGTGATACCCTCCGGCATATCCTTTACGAGGACCCATGAAGGTACTAGAAACATCTCAAAGATATGGGTTGGTTAACTGGGAAAGAGGGTGAGAGACCCCCCAACAACCGCGAAGAGTCCATTGGTACCTCACTAAGGCAATGCTAAAGTTAGAATCAATTCTCTATCTCCATGAAAGATTGTTTATTCCACTAAATTTCTTTGAATTCTTTCTCCAAGAGGAATTTCCTGTTATACTAAGGTTATTCAAGATAGGGGAAGTCTAAGACAAGGCTAGAATACAAGTAGTTATCTCCATTTAATTTGGATTCGAAGTGAGTGATCGAGGTGAGTCATTTGTCAAGCCGATTCTTCATGCAGAGGATGTTTGTTGATCCAGATTGTTTTCAGCATGAAATGAGAGCAGAGATATGATAGAGAAACGTACATTGATATCTTAGATATCCAATAATATAACAAAAATGTATCAGAGATGAAAACATAAACACAGAGATACAGTAATACACAATTTTCTATTAATGAGCGAAAATGTACAAAGACTGTAAAAATACAGAGTGAAAGATTCGCTAGAATGGTGGCAACTTATCTCTGAGAAGAGATGTGATGGATACTTGCATTCGTGAGAAGATGATTTTAAAATGAGGCTCCAAAGAATTTTTTATCATAAACAAAATCCAAAACCCTAACCTCAGAAGATGAAAAACCAACCATTTTGTGGACCCCATTTTGGGTAGTTTGGTGTAAACTTCCTGGGAGCGTAACTTTGGCATTCAATCTTAGTTTTGGGTGCACAATAGCTTGTTGGAAAGGTATCATCGAGGAGATTAATTAGGGGACTCAATTATATTCTTTGGATATCATTGAGAAGTTTGATCCCAAAAAATCTTCATATAGGCCCTCAAAATGGCCCCGAAAGTTAAAAACTCCTAAAAATTGCCAAAATTGCAAGAAAATTGTTTTGAGTGAGTTGGAAAAGGTTGGTGGCCACTGATACCCACTTTGATCATTTTCTCAATGAAAACACATTTTCCTTGGCGTACTCTTAGTCTCGGTTTGGGGTCCAACGTTGTCCTCTGATCCAAATCTACAACTGGAAAACCATCTTTCGATTCAGGGCTCAACGCTATCCTCTGTCCCAAATCAATGTCTTGCAAACCAAATCTACCACTAAAAAACCACCCTTGGATTCAGGGCCCAACACTATCCTCTTTCCCAAATCAATGACTCGAAAACCATCATGGGGGGTTGTACCGTTAGAGGTACTCATCTCCAACACTCGATACGGGGACCTAGATCCATTTTTATGATATGGTTTTTAGGGGATTTGATTTTTTCCTTAAATGACATTTTAGTGTTTTATTTTTTGGATTTAAAAAAAAAAATCAAATTAAAAAAAATATATATTTCTAATTTATATAAAAATATTTACATTTTTTAATCTAAATATACTTTGGCTTTGGTTAATGATTATGCTTGCAAGCCGGAATAATAAGACACTCTCTCTCGTTAGTGTGTAGACAACAATGGTTAAAATAATTAAGAATAATATAAAGAAGGTTGCATGGAAGCGGAGTCCCTGCAAGGTTGGGATGGGAGTAAATGCGACCTAGTACAGACACATGGCTAGAAAGTTGAAATACATTGAAATACTTTTATACATAGGAAATATGTACTTTTGTAATGGATCTCGGGTTGTCGGGATGGCGATATACAAAAATCACTGACAGTTCTGCGATACAGAAATTGGGCCTCTGATGTTCTCTGCGATACAAAAATGGAGGAGTGCAGTTGTGGACTGTAGAAATTCATCACAAATAAAAAAATTATACAAATGAAATATGTACTTGTATAAAGTAGATATTTAGTTTTATACATATGAAATTTCTACTTTTATAAAGTATGGAGAATATATTTTATAGAGGATGTAGGAAGCCCTCATTGCATACTTAGCCAGTTTTTGGATCGCGGGTTTTCAGACTGGCAGGTTCAAAATTGGGCCTCTGATGTTTTGTGGCCTACAAATAGCACCGACAGTTCCGCAATATACAAAATGACAGATAGAGTTTAGTTTACTTTAAAACTAAGGATTTTCTTGGACAGAAAGATATAGCATTGTCGAATTAGTTTTCATTGCACACGTTTTATAGATCATGTAGGGAGCGTTCATTCCATACTTCGCCAGTTTTTTGGATCGCATGTATTGTCGAATCAGTTTTCTTTGTAATTTATCAAAAATCAATAATGTCTATTACATGTTTCTGGAAATTGGCAGGTTCAAAATTGAGTCTTTGATGTTCTCTAGACTGCAAATAGCACCGACAGTTCCGCAATATACAAAATGACAGGTGGAGTTGTGGACTATAGAAATTTACAACAAAAAAAATATTTGTTATACAATAGAATAGTAATAACGTTTTCCCAAATTAGCTTTCTTTAAAACTAAGTATTTTCTTGGACAAAAAAGATATAGCATTGCCAAATAAGTTTTCTTTTTACACGTTTTATAGAGCATGCAGGGAGGGGTCATTCCATACTTCGCCAGTTTTTGGATCGTGCTTCTCGGGCTGGTGGTTTCAAAAATGGGTCTTTGTTGTTTCATGCCCTACAAATAGCATCGAGAGCTCTGCGATATACAAATTGAGAAGAAACATTGCGAACTCTACATTACAAACTTATTATAAAATAAATAATGTATGTTACATATCTCTGGAAATTACATCAACATCGTTGAAGACTAGAAAATTAACATACAATAGGAGACAAGAAATGTAGCATATCCGAATTAGTTTTATTTGGAACAAACAAGAAAGGTTCTTGGAAATCCAAAATTTAGTATACAATAAGGGTATTGTCGAATCAATTTTCTTTGGAATTTATCAAAAATTAATAATGTCTATTACATGTTTCTTAAAATTTAAATGCGTTTGTCATATAGACTGGGATTGGGGCTCCCACAGACCATAAAAATAAATAAGTACAAGAATTAGGAACGTTGAAAGAAGTGCGCGACGGTAGAGAGGAAGACCTAAATAGAAAAAAATTGGAAGTTAAGAGTGTTTGGTTACAGTTTTGTATTGAAAGAGGACATAAGTTGATTTATAAAGAAGAGAAGATGACAACATAGACTTAAACTGGATTGATAAACAAAACAAGATGGAAGTGTAAATTTACTATGAAGCCGATGTGTTTTTTTTGCTATCGTCGATGGGCATTCTAGTCTTGTTGCCTGGTTCTTTCCCTTCCTGGATGAGGTTGTCCATTCTCTCTTGGAACCATTCTTTGATGTAGCTTTTCATGGGGGCTGTGTTGGTTTCATCCCAAATTTGTATGTCGTAAAGGTCGTCTTCTAATTTCCTTAGATCCATTGAAATGCTATGCAGAGTCTGTTCAATTTATTTATTGTGTGAGGCATAGTCTAGTACCCAGCGCTCGTTCTCATCAGGATGATGTTCAAGTATGCTGTAAAACTTTTCAAAGGACAACCCCTTTAAAATATCAACTTGTTCCTTAAAGGCTTCTTTGGTGACTGACAAGGATTTGAGAATTAAGTTAGGATCTTGAACCTCATTAGTAGTTCCAACTAAGTCCAGCTGGAGAAGGCTTGTGAACAAATCTTCCTTTTCTGATATGACTTGTTTACATGACTTGATAATGAGTTGCAGGTTGTCAACTTTATTTTTCCAGTATGCTTTTACTTTTTTGGTGTGCTTTGGCGAGGGGAGTTTATCCTGTATTCTTTTCAGTTCCGATGTGTTTTCGACATATTTGGCGAAAGGGGCCAGTACCTGATCACAAAAAAGATGTTCATTTTTCAAATTCGTCTCCAATTGTTCCAGCAAACCATTGGCCTTCTTTTCGAAGGAAACTAAATTTTGCGATGTTTCCCAAGATTTAGTAACTACCTGCATTCTTTTGTTGATTTTTTCTCTACAAGGGATCTAGAGCATGCAAGGAGGGTAGAGGATAATTTCATCTTCGCTACAGTGGTAGCAGGCATGAATTTTTCCAAAGGACTGGCAAATTCTGGAGTTGCAAGAAAAGCCTGCTCAATTTCGTTGAGGAGTTGTTTCATATTGGCATTTTCTATCTCAATTCCTTGAATGGAATCAAAAAGAATGTCACCAGATCCCTGGTGAAATTGGCATATTTGGGATTGAGTCATTTCACTAAAGTTAATCTCTGTATGATATTTTCCTTTCCTGTTTGTTACATCTCACTTTTAAATGACCAGACTTTTAGATTGGCTATCAAAAATAACGCTCTGGATTACGAAGGATTCATCTATGTCAAAAACTACTGTGTCTGATATTTCCACCCTGGATGACCCAATTTTCTACATGTGCTCAGCTTCAATTTCAAGTTGCAGTTTTCCACTTTCAATTTGGGGTTCCTCCACCTGCCCTGCATTGGTTTTTGTCTTCTTCGCCAGTGGAATTTTGTGAGAACTATCAATATTTATGCGAGGAGGGTTATTATCTCCTCCTCCATTTGAAGATTTCTAAGTTGGTTTCTTACTGGGGTGGACCGCCGAAGCTATGCTCCATGATGTCATGCTCTTGGGAGTGTTGGCGGGGGACTGGGTACTCTTCTCAACAGATACTTTTCCATGTTGTCTATACAATTCAGTGGCACTTTGCAATCTCTCTGCATCACAATCCATAGAAGAAGGATTGTTGTTGACATTGTTCATGTCTTGGTTCAGGTGTGTATGGATAAAAGAGGTTAAAACCAACACCTAGTAAATGTTCTTGAAAAATTCCATTAGGGTCAAACCCTTTTAGCCTTTCAGCGTACGTTAGGTTCAATTTCTTTAAATGGACGACAAACTCGTCAATATTGTTGATGTTTCTACACACGAAGTCTCCGACTTTCTAGGGCAGAGGAATGAATTGCTTTTTTTTCTTGTCATGGAAAAAATGAAACTAGTGGTTATATTGCCTTGCTATTTTTGCAACAAACATCTTGTCCGTGATGTGGCATGGAAGGAAGGTAGGATTTTCCTTAGAGCCAAATACCATGAGGACACTGTGATTTTCCTCTTTCTCAAGTGTGTTGTTCCTGTTCAAAAACTTGGTTGCATGGCTAGACATCCGCGGAGCATCCTTTCCTAACAATAAATCTTTGAAAACTGAGACAAAGACATTAAAAAATTCATAAAAATAATGGGAGACCTTGTGTCTCCATAGTGCCTCGTGCCATAATGTTACTGGGTCAAATCCACAATTTATTTTATTGGAAAGAGAAAGTTTTGGAAACGAACAACAATACACAATTGCGAAAAACAAGTAGGATGACATATAAAATTGATTCAATTCTTTGAGTCATGACAACTAGGAGCAGAGATCAATCGAAATTAGCTTCCCCTAATCAGAAATGTATAAAATATAAATAATTATATGGGAAATGCTTGATGTGGATGCTTGTCCCGTTATTCTTGTAACCAACCAAGCAATTTCCCCAAATGGATTTCTAAAGGATCTTACCCGCAGCCTTGTGATATCTTCAGGAACTATTGTCGGGTCTTCGAGGAATTCTGCTAAGGTGCCAAACCCATTATGATGTTTTTCTAGAAACTTGTTGCAGTCTTGTCCTCTTAACGTCAATGTTGGGTTCGAAAATTTTAACATCTCGCTGAAGAGTCAAGGCGACAAAGAAACAGGAGAATGGTCACATAGTGGAATAATTCTTTGGCCTGGAATATATTTTTCAGCGCACCAAGAGACCACCTCCTTAGAGTCAAAAACCTCAGGAACGCAGCCTGCACGAGCGATTCCATAGGTCCAAATCACTTTGTTTTGGGCGGAATGGGATGAATAGTAAAAGTATGCCCTGGACCACTGAAAGCTTTGGTCCTCTTGTGCGAACATTATTACTATATCTCCATAAAAGTGTCATCGACCTGGTGCCATAAGTCTAGAATAATGTTTATTTGTTCCAACCGATGAATGAAATGAAAATTTGTAAGGGATAATATAACCCTATGCAAATTTTGGTCGAAAGCATGTGAATGGGAGATGTCCTCGAGACTTTCATTGATTAATGACAATTTGGATGGTTGTTGCTTGATGCATTGTTAAGATTAAACAATACTAATTGCATACATAGAAATGCCAACATGTTGGATATTGCAATGAGCAATTAAGTATTATAGATTTCTTGAGCAGCCCAACACGAGGACACGTGTTGGAGATGAACAATCGGAAGGGACAAAATAACTCTCTGCGCATATTGGTTTAATGCATAATAATGGGAGATCTCCTCAAGGTTTTTGGGCATTAATGACAATGTTGAGGGTTCCTGCATGTTCAGTTGTTATCATGAAAGGTTTCTAATCGCATAGAAAGAAAGTACGGAGGTCGTGGGCAGGGGAAAAAAGACAACTACAAAACAGGGTTTCAACGTACAAGCGTTGACGGTGAGAGCGCGAGGGTCAAATTGTATGTCTCAAAACTTTTTGAGTGAAATACACATAACAACGAAGAAGATATGGTAGGAAAGTTAGAAGCACAGGAAGTTAGTTGGGATGGAAGGTAGCGAGAGATACTTTGAAACATTTGTGAGCAGTGGTAGAGTGACCACGCTGGAATTGTAGATTTCATGAACCAAGCAATGGGAGAATCCAAAACAGGATGAGAAGGTGTCTTCAAAAGAGGAGAGGTCTGGACCTTCTAATTGTATCACTTCAAATATTTGAATTCATAATCTGTAACATGGAAGAGCGAATGATGTCGGAATCAGGTAGTCAATTTGTATATTGCAGAGAGTGCAATCCCAACTGTTTCGTACGTCTGTGTCCAGTTGTCAATACTAAGAGCTCATTTAGTATTCAAAATAATTTTTTAGATATTGTTAGATAGTTCATAGGGACTAACATCCGTAAACAATGACAATCTCCACCCCGTCAGTCCTGCATTATGTGTGTCAATTTGTATATTGCAGAACTATGAGCGCTATTTGGAGGACACGAAACAATGGAAGTGCAATGTTGAATCAACCACTCCATAGGTTTTCTTGTCAATTTGTATATCGTGGAACTATGGGTGCTATTTGTAGGCCACAGAACAATGGAGGTCCAAGTTTGAGCCCACCCGCCCGAGAACCCACGATCCAAAATGTCTCTAGATATCGAATGCGAAATTTGTACATGCTCTATAAAATATCATGGGAATTATTACATGCTCTATAAGATATCATGTGCATACTTTATAGTCCCATAATACATAGGAAGAAAAAAAAGGGAAAAAGAATGGAGTAGTTAGCAATGGAATTGTAGATCATGGAAATTTAGAATGGAATATGTATATAATGGAAAAACATCGAAAGCATGGAAAGAAACAGTGGTTGGTTGGATTCGTTGTCTAATTATATAGATGGAGATAAACATATGTCAACCCACCAATGTTGGAGTTTCATATTTCGTGAACCGGGAAACAGGAGGATCCAAAATAGGCTGAGAAAGTGTTGGCAAAGGAGGCGAGGCCCAGACCTTCTAATTGTATCGCTCTGAACATTGGAATGCATAATCTGTAACATGGAAGAGAGGATGATGTCGAAATTCGGTAGTCAATTTGTATATTGTGGAGAGTGCAATCCCAATGGATTCATAACTCTGTGTCCAGTTGTCACTACTAAGAGCTATTTTAGTATTCAAAATAATTTTTTAGATACTCTTATATTGGGAAAAAATAAAAAATAAAATATTTTTTTAGATACTGTTAGATACTTCTTAGGGATTAGAATCCATAAACAATGACAATCTCCACCCCACCAGTCCTGTACTCCGTCTGTCAATTTCTATATTGCGGAACTGGGAGTGTTGTTTGGAGGACACAGAACAATAGCAGTGCAATGTTGAGTTAGCTAGTCTGCATGTGCACTTGTCAATTTGTATATTGTGGAACTCGGGGTGCTATTTGTAGGGAACGAAATAGTGGAGGTCCAATTTTGAGCTCGCCTGGCCGGCCGATAACCCGCAATCCAAAATGTCTCTAGGTATGGAATGTAGAATTTGTATATGTTCTATAAAATATCATGTCCATATTTTATAGTCCCATAATACACAGGAACAAAATAAGGGAAAAAGGACAGAGAAGTTCGCAGTGGAATTCTATATAATACACGGGAAGAAGAGAAGGGAAAAAGAACTAAGTATCTCGTAGAAGAACATCTAGTGTTTTCTGATTAATGCAAATGCTTGCGAATGCCTGTTGAGTTCTTACTAGTTAACACATAGAGTGTATATCATAGAAGTATCTTTCGTACCACTATGTCCACTTTCCACTAGTAAGAGAATTGATGATGTATATGAGGAAGGACACGAAGTTGTTGGGGATGGAAAGCAGCAACAGATACTTTGAACGAACTTAATGTATACAAGGAACCCTCGGTGGAATTATAGATCATGGATGTTTTGAGTACCATATGTATATAGCGAAATGGTAAGCAGGCCGTTTCACAAGTGACATCCTCATAGCGGCGGGAATAAAATTGGCTAAGTATGAAAAGGAACAGCGATCGGTCAGATCTGTCGTGGGAGGATATGGATGGAGATGTTAAGGCATGAATTGCATATCATGTCAGTATATTTCATACCACTGTGTCCACTTGTCACTGATAAGACCATTGTTGATGTATGTCAGGAAGGACGCGAAGTTGTTAGGTATGCATATCAACAACAGACACTTTGAACAAAGTTAATGTATATGAGGAACCCCTAGTAGAATTGTAGATCACAGATGTTTTTAGTGAAAGATGTATATAGCGAAACAATAAGCAGTTGGGCTCACAAGCGTCGGCCCCGTAGAGACAGGCATAAAATTGGCTAAGTATGGAATGGAACAGTGGTCGATCAGATCTGTCTTGTGAGGATATAGATGGATATGAAGACATGTCAGCCTGTCGTACATAGAAAGATGACTAAGTATAAAACCAAAAAGTCATAATGAATGAGAAAAGAAAAATTGGAAAAGAGATAAGTATCTGAGAGTCGGGAAAACCTTTTTTGTTTTCGTTTATTAATGGCAATATTTTTGAACCTTTGTTGGCTTCTCACTAGTAAATGCATTAAGTGCACATCACTAAAGTTCTTTTTCTGCAATATGTATATGATGAAACAGGGGACATGGGTGTTGGATATCGTGAACCCGGGGCCTAATGTCCAGATAACTGGCTAAGTATTGGCCAAGATGAAGTTTTGATATCTATTTCAATAGTATTCATACTAGTATCTATCAATGGAGAAAGTTTTTGTATTTATCTGAATAGTATTCATACTAATATATATTAATGGATTGTTTCTATTTCAAATGCAAATGATCTCCCAATTTTCAAGATTCTCTTTGGCTCGCAAATTTTGTTGAAACCGGGAAAATTTTGACTGCCAGATCTACATAGCGCAACAAGAAACATGAATTTTCATTGTGGTCTCAACGGCATAAATTCCTTATCATCTATTCATCTTGTATTCATTGCAATGACATAAGCAAATGACGACTCTCCATAAACATCAATATCTAAATTAAATTAAGGGCAATCAAAATTTGTTGTGAATTTAAGTAATTAAAGCATAAATTGCAAACTATGGAACTCTTAGGCTGCAAGATGTATATGAAGGAACACTAGACATATTTGTTTAATACAACAAACCCAAACATAACTGCCTAAGCTTTGTCGAAGAGGAAGTTTTCTGTATTTTTTCCAATAGTACTGATATTAGTATATATGCACAGATATTATCAAATAGAACAAGATGCAATTTATCCAACATACTTCACATGAACATTGTGTCAAAAGTTCAGTTGCCTTGTTGTAACTCATGAATTCATTCTATTTACGGAACCTGAAGAATGGGAGCAGAATGGGTCCTCCAATTTATTTCTTTAAATACAAAGTCGACGCCACATAAGTATGGCCTATGAAAAAGTATTTTTAAATGTAAAATGTAAATAAAGAACAGAGCAGGTTTTATTTAGATTGAAGTAGTGAGTGGTACAAAGAAAAGATTGTCCTTCATGTTTAATGACACATGCGAAGAAGGTACAAAATACAATTAAAACAAATACCAGAAATTGGAAAATACTATTAAGAAATAAACCAAAATTATTCTATATTCAAATAAGATTTGTTACAAAATACAGTTAAGGCTATTTGCAACAACGATTGTGATTTCGCCTGTCATCAACCAATTAAAGATATGTACATTGATGAAGCTTCTTCACGCTTTTCTTAACATTCAAACTCTTTATTCGTAAAAAATGAGTTGAATATCAATTTTGGGTTTTGTACTTAATCGGTGTTGCAAAGTACATCTATCCTAGTTTTTTGAATACCTTGTTTCTTCTAGATATGGCCTTCTTGCAATCGTTGCTTATTCAACATTCCATTCTTTGTCAATATTAATTTCCTTCTATCGTCGAAAAGTTGGGTTTTAAGGTGTTTTCTTTGCAATGTTCTTGAGCATTCACATCCGAGACAACTTAGAAATGTGATTCATGATGATTTCAAAGTGAACGAAGTCATTTTATGTCACAACAGTTAAGGCAGGGGAAAAAATTCAAGTATATAGTGACTGGTATTCTCCCTGTATTCGATTGTCTGTTTGGTTGAGAATTGTGCCTGAGGATTTGTATGTGGAACTTCTTTGTTTTATTACACAAAATTGGAAGAAACGTCCATCCCAAATGAATGATGCAAATCTGTTGAGGTACATAAATTCTTCGGGTAGTTGAGGTGTGGAAAGTGAATCAAATGATGCAGAATGCACCATAATGCATTAGAATATATCTTTCTTCATAGCGAGCGAGGTATGGCGGCCCACATAAAGGTCTAGAATGTTCGAAGGTGACGCCTAATATGTGGACTCTGCAACTACATCTAGAGGAAACCGAACAAACTTTGACAAAGAACATGGATTTCTGTCAAGTCGGCTACCAGAGCCACATGCAGGTCATCAAAGTATGAAATATAAACTCTTGTAGTGATAATATGTCATTTTATCTATCCATACAGATTTTGTTACCAGTCTCTGAGGAAGACAAATACTTATGCGAACTCTACAATTCGATACAGTGGCCAAATCTGTATTGTTGGAAGAAGCTATATACTTAAATGAAGAATTGTCTTGCAGGTGACCTAAAAATCCATTACAATTCCCAGCAATAAAAAAAGAAGTTCAACAAACTAATTTCCAAGCATCTTTTTCAACCAACCAAAGCATCAAACACAGGGAGAACACCAAACATACTTGTTCTTTTTTTTTCTTCCTCTCTAAGTTTCTCTTGTATAATAGACTTTTTTTACTCAAAGCTCACGTCGCATAAAACCAATATCTCTTCTTTCATCTGCCCCTCGATTGCATCTCTAAGTTGTCTTACATGTCCATGACTAGGAACATTAGAACGAAGGAACCTTAAAGCGCAACTCTTTGATGATAAAGAGAAATGACAATAAGTATTTAAAAGCAAGGCTAGATGGTCTTCCATACATTTTGTGTTTATTCCTTTTAATGACAGATGTTCTCGATATTTTCAGTTATTAATGCCAATCCTTTTGAATATGTACACTGAATAGTGACTAGCAGCATGCATTAAAATTCTCATATTCGAGTAGATTCTCAAATCTGACATCTAAGATATGCACAATATTAAAGAGGGACACGATGTGAAGGCCTATGTAGGTCACACATTCATGAAATATGTTGAATCTTTTAAGAAAACTAAAATTCCACAAGAAAATAAAATAAAATAAAAGGTATTTTCGCCAATTCAAAATGTAGGCAAAAAGAAATTACTAGATCCCATAATATTCAACTATCTATTCATTTTAATGGTAGATGTCGAGCTTTCTAGTTATTAAAGCCCATCATTTCGAAATGAAAAATATTAAAGAGGGACATGACATAAAGGACTCTGTGGGAGACACTTTCATGAACTATGTTGAAGCTTTTAAGAAAACTAAAACTGCAGAAACCAAAAAAAAAAAACATTGTTTTCGCAACTTCAAAATGAAGGAGAAAATAAATTGCCAGATCCCATAATATTCTCCTGTCTATTCATTTTAATGGAAAATGTCCTCGATCTTTTCAGTTATTAAAGCCCATCTTTTCTAAATGCACAATATTAAAGAGGGACATGACATCAAGCCCTCTATGGGCAACACCTTCATGAACTATGCTGAAGCTTTTAAGAAAACTAAAACTATAGAAACTAAAAAAAAAAAAAATCGCAAATTCAAAATGCTGGAAAAAATGCGCTTTCATAGGTAAGGCACTTTAGTAATCAATGTTCTTCAAATTCAATGATATTTTTATTATTTGAGTAAAGGGGAAAACACATCTGACAACCTAGAAGGAAGGTCGTATATGATGGACAACTCATTGGCAGAAGCCATAATGAGAATGCAAATTGAGTATCTAATAACTGCAGAACTATGTCTTGTTTGAGTCTTCATCTTTCCCTACCTGTTCAAAATAAAAAAACAAGGAAGGGTTGAATATTAGCCTATCTATTTATTTTAATGGGAAATGTCCTCGAGCTTTCCAGTTATTAAACCCATCTTTTCGAACCTGTCTCATCGATTCTGACTTTTGAAAGCATGCTTAATGTGTATTGGGAAGTGCTGAATGTAACGGGGATGGAGCCCTATGTAACAAATGTTACTACTATTTTTTCATTTTTTGTCGACAAGCGTATGTAGAATGTACGTAAAGAAAAGTAATTTGAAAATGCTATTTTTTTTGCACATGAGCCTTTGAAATTCAAATAGTCTGCAAGTCCGATTGTCTATTTGTATATCATGGAACTATCCATGCTATTTGTAGGAAACAAAAACATAGTGGCTAAAGTTAGAGCCCGCCAGCCCGAGAACCCACAATCCAAAAAATGCTTACAATTTTTTTTCTGTGTTTTTTTGTCCACCAGGGTATGTAAAACAAAGTATGTAAAGTAAAATATTTCGAAAATGCTAATTTTTTTGGACATGACGGCCTTCAAATTCAAATGGTTTGCAAGTCTGATGGTCAATTTGTATATCGGGGAACTCTCTGATTCTCAATTTTCAGCCGCCCACCCCGAGAACCCACAATGAAAACAATGGCTAAGTATGGGAGGAGGGCTCCATGCATGCTTTGTATATCTACTTTACAAAATTACATATTTCCTATGTTTAATTTATGTTGTCCAGGAAACCTATAATTTGATAAATTTCAATGTCTTCTGTCCAGGAGCCCTTGCTTTAAACAAAACTAATTTGGAAATGATAATGTATATACCGTACTTCGATACCACCTATCCACCAAGCCGCGTCCATAAAACTGGCTAAGTATGCAATCAAACGACGGTTGGTCGGAATGATCGTGGAACTCTCCATGCTATTTGCAGGGCACAGAAGAACAAAAGCCCAATTTTCATCCCGCCACCCCGAGAACCCGCAATCATTAACCTATGTTGTTCAGGAAGCCTATAACTTCATAAATTTCATTCTCTTCTATCCAGGAGGTTTTTTTTTAGAGAAAACTAATTCGGGAAAGCTAATGTATACACCAAACATGACCTGTCATAGTTCGATAGAACCTATTCACGAAGCCACGTCAATAAAACTGGCCATATCTAGCGAGATAAGAGCTATATCTCCCACACAACAAATGACAATTTCATAACTATGAAACTGTAGTAACACAAAATCCATGGAAAAAGCATTGACAACTATGAAATATATTTTGATCTCAACAAACTCTGCTTCAAAGCGTAACAGATGCAATTGACATCATATGCAATTCTTTACTCTGTTATTTTATCTTACTAAGCCCAATTTTCATCCCGTCATCCCCAGAAGCCATGATCATTAACCTATGCTTTCTAGGAAACCTATAATTTTATAAATTATATTATTTTTTGTCAAGGAGGCCTTCTTTTAAAGAAAACTAATTTAGCAAAGCTAATGTATACACCAAACACGACATGTCATAGTTCAATAGAACCTATTCGCGAAGCCGCATCAATAAAACTGGCCAAGTACGGAACCGAACGATGGTCGCTCAGAATGACCACAAAAACGTGAGAAACTAGAGTCAAACGCAACTTACAACAAAAAAGTAAAAAGAAGAGAACAACTATATCTCTCACACAACAAAAGACACTCTCATAACTATGAAACCATAGTAACACAAAATCCATGGAAAACACATCGGCAGCTATGAAATATATTTCCACGCCAACAAACTCTGTTTCAACACGTAACAGATGCAATTTACATCGCCTGCAATTCTTTAGACTACTATTTTATCTTAATAGTATCCTATGCAAACCGAAGTGAAAAAAAATGTAACCAAAGATCCAACCACAGATGCAACATCCCAACATTGCAAACCCTATGCAAACAAGAAAAAACACCAAATAAGAACCCAACCAAAAACCACCAAAAGGCCCAAGTGAAGGCGTAGGACCGGAACCCTACAAAGTCGAATCAAGCAACAATAAACAACATACAACGAAGAAATGAACAAGAAGCAAGCCCCCCCCGAAGAACGAGGATGTTCCAATCGCGACTGCAGAAACCCAAACGTGCAAACTGCAACAACACAAACAAGCAAGCAAGAACAACGAGAACATGCAAATAAGAAATCAGTGCCATGAAAAAAGAAAGCATGGACCAGTGAACCAACAATGCCCCTGAAGCATATAAATTTTAAAAATGGAAGAAAATGTCTTGTAACAAGCTTGTTAAGTAACCATTCAACACTACCAAGCCTGTTAGGTAAACATTTAAGTCTGTCAGAAATGCACTGTAAACATTTAAGAAAAAGATTCACTGTGGCAGGTCTCCGACGTATCCCAAATAAATTCATATATTTTTTTAACAATAGTTCCAACACGAGAGAATGTATTGCAAAGCCATACTTTGGATATGCCACCATATCAAACATTGCCATAAATTTACCTAGTATAAAATGTTAAAACAAACATTCGAATTCATGGTAGCATTAATCCACATTCGACGAATGCATAACAAAGTTTATGATTCAAAAATGACCATATACTACCAAATACTTTGGAAATGCAAACATATTTTACATTGGAAATAGCAAATGCGGCAATAAGACCTCCAATCCTTTGTCCAATCACATCTTGACAAACATGATACTTTTTATTATATAAAAATCGATGTTTTCACTTCCCTTGTTCCAACAATAGACAATAGGCAAATATTTCTGGTCAAAGCACAAGCTAATGCCAGGTCTCCCTTGTTCCAACAATAGACAATAGGCAAATATTTCTGGTCAACGCACAAGCTAATGCCAGGTCAATGATTTATCGATCGCTATAATCCCTCTATGACTACGACAAAGACTAATAATAAAATATACAATGTTTTTTTATTTCATATTTATAAATAATATATAATTTATTTATTTTATATCTTAAAATATGTGATTTTTTTTTAATTATTTATTTTATATATATAGTAATTATATAAATTATACAAATAGGCAATTAATTATTGCAATTAATTATTAATTATAAATATGTGTTAATTCATAACTAGTTTATATTTATTTTAATTTTTTTTTTATTAAATATTGGGAAAAATCAAATATCTTAAGATAAAAAGAACTAAAACTTAAGGAAAAATTTACAATTTCAAGAATTTGATCCGTCTCCATTTAAAATGGATCTAAATTATAACCAATAATACCTAATTAAATTGGCCTTGATAGTCTATACCCATTTATATAAATACTATAATTTTTTGTTTTATTCATCTATTAAATGTAGTTGTTGTTTCACAATTTGTTATACATATTGGTTTTAGTATCTATATATAAATAAATATATATAATTTTATTTATTGAATTGGTGGATACTGACTGTATTTGATGTTTTGGTCTTTATTACGCCGAAAGGCGTATACCTATTGACAATGGGCACATTTAATAGGTTTTTAGTGCTTAATCAGTTTTGTATGGACAATATTAAATATTGATGGAATATTCTTAGTCGTCCCAATAAATCAATGGTTGTGATTTCAACCACTAACTTCCTCACTATTATAAAGACATCCGTTTACATGTTTATTTTTTTACTTTTACTTAATCATATTTAAAATTTACTATAGTTGCTAACTGATTGCAATGTCTGAGTGATTAATAAGGTTTATTACTTTTCATTTCTCCAGCAACGTATCCTTTACTCTCCACTTCCTCCACTATTTTCCCTCCCGCGTCGCTTTCATCTCCACTTACTCGACTGTTTCCTCTCGTATTCCATATTCCATCAGGACCACGTTGGATGTTGATTCCTTTGGATTTACGCCGAGGGTTTACTGGACAATCTCAGTAATCGACCTATTAAAACGAGAACCATCGATTCAGAGATCTCAACTCTTGTTATCGAGCGGAACTCTAATGACGGCATATATATATATAAGAACCAGGCGTATTATATTCAAATGGTTCGACCTTGACCTGAGAGGAGATTGGGGGAAACACTATTAAGATATTACGCATGTAATAAGGATCACCCTTATAATTCCAAAGCAGGTACGCTCAACCTTTTCATAACGTAAGAAATATCGGTCAGCTCGGCCTTTAAGTCGAGGGAGAAGGCTCAACCTACATCTATAACCCGGTTGAGGGTCGAGCGATCGGTTATAGATAGAGAACCGGGTCGAGTCCACAGTAATGGAATCACACAGAAATGTTGAAATTGTTCTAGCGGACACCCATCGGTGTTCACCAGCATTCACCAGCAGCGGGTGACGCGATTTACCAATCGTAAGCCTTTCGGCGTTCACCAGCCGTGAGTACTCACGGCTGTGCTAGTTTTTACGTCGAAAGGCGTATACCTATTGATAATGGGCACATTTAATAGGTTTTTAGTGCTTAATCAGTTTTGTATGGACAAGATTAAATATTGATGGAATATTCTTAGTCATCCCAATAAATCAATGGTTGTTATTTCAACCACTAACTTCCTCACTATTATAAAGACATCCGTTTACATGTTTATTTTTTTACTTTTACTTAATCATATTTAAAATTTATTATAGTTGCTAACTGATTGCCACGTCTGACTGATTATTAAGGTTTATTACTTTCCATTTCTCCATCAACATATCCTTTACTCTCCACTTCCTCCACCGTTTTCCCTCCCGCGTTGCTTTCATCTCCACTTACTCGATTGTTTCCTCCCGTATTCCATATTCCATCAGGACCACATTCGGTGTTGATTCCAATTCCTTTGGATTTACGCCGAGGGTTTACTGGACAATCTCAGTAATCGACCTATTAAAATGAGAACCAACGATTCAGAGATCTCAACTCTTGTTATCGAGCGGAACTCTAATGACGGCATATATATATATATATATATATATATATAAGAACCAGGCATATTATATTCAAACGGTTGGACCTTGACCTGAGAGGAGATTGGGGGAAGCACTATTAAGATATTACGTATGTAATAAGGATCACCCTTATAATTCCAAAGCAGGTATGCTCAACCTTTTCATAACGTAAGCAATCTCGATCAGCTCGGCCTTTAAGTTGAGGGAGAAGGCTCAACCTACATCTATAACCCGGTTGAGGGTCGAGCGCTCGGTTATAGATAGAGAGTCGGGTCGAGTCCATAGTAATGGAGTCACACAAAAATGTTTAAATTGTTCCAGCGGACACCCATCGGCGTTCACCAGCATTCACCAGCAGCGGGTGACGCGGTTTACCAGTCGTAAGCCTTTCGGCGTTCACCAGCTGTGAGTACTCACGGCTGTGCTAGTAATAGTGTAGTTCAAATTTTAATGACTATGGTGTGTAATATTGATTGATGGAAACTAATATAAATATATATAAAAAAAAAACATAGTAATTTTTTTTATTTCTCATAATTACGCCGAAAGGCGTATACCTATTGACAATGGGCACATTTAATAGGTTTTTAGTGCTTAATCAGTTTTGTATGGACAAGATTAAATATTGGTGGAATATTCTTAGTCGTCCCAATAAATCAATGGTTGTGATTTCAACCACTAACTTCCTCACTCTTATAAAGACATTTGTTTACATGTTTATTTTTTTACTTTTACTTAATCATATTTAAAATTTACTATAGTTGCTAACCGATTGCCATGTCTGAGTGATTAATAAGGTTTATTACTTTCCATTTCTCCAGCAACGTATCCTTTACTCTCCACTTCCTCCACGGTTTTCCCTCCCGCGTCGCTTTCATCTCCACTTACTCGACTGTTTCCTCCCGTATTCCATATTCCATCAGGACCATGTTCGGTGTTGATTCCAATTCCTTTGGATTTATGCTGAGGGTTTACTGGACAATCTCAGTAATCGACCTATTAAAACGAGAACCAGCGATTCAGAGATCTCAACTCTTGTTATCGAGCGGAACTCTAATGACGACATATATATATATATATAGATAGATAGATAAGAACCAGGCGTATTATATTCAAATGGTTCGACCTTGACCTGAGAGGAGATTGGGGGTAGCACTATTAAGATATTACGTATGTAATAAGGATCACCCTTATAATTCCAAAGCAGGTACCCTCAACCTTTTCATAACGTAAGCAATCTGGGTCAGCTCGGTCTTTAAGTTGAGGGAGAAGGCTCAACCTACATCTATAACCTGGTTGAGGGTCAAGCGCTCAATTATAGATAGAGAGCCGAGTCGAGTCCACAGTAATGGAGTCACACAGAAATGTTGAAATTGTTCCAGTGGACACCCATCGACGTTCACCAGCATTCACCAGCAGCGGGTGATGTGGTTTACCAGTCGTAAGCCTTTCGGCGTTCACCAGTCGTGAGTAATCCTTTCGACGTTCACCAACCGTGACTACTCACGGCTGTGCTAGTTTATATAACCAGCTTCGTTTTCATTTTTATTTGGTAGAGTTGGTTATATATATATATAGAAGAGAATTATATAATTTCATATATAAATTTTTATAATTTTTTTATATAGATTATATAAATATATAATCAATTATATAATTATATATATTTGTGGGGTTTAATGGTTAGGAATATTTGTTTCTTTTACAGAGGTTATAAATTTAAATCTAGAAGGGATGAGGTATATATAGTTTTGTATACATTAGTAGTAAACTAAATTGGTTGTCCCACAAACAAAAAAGTTCCATACATCAATTTAGTGTGTGACTAAGTCATGACTTTAAAATTAAACTATTATTATTATTAATATTAATTATATAAATATTATATATTTATTTATTTATAGAATGACATAATTCTTTCAAAATTTATTATAAATATTGATTTTAATAGATATATTTGTGAATTTAGACTTTACTATATTTTTCTTGAAATTTTAATGACTTTAAAGTTGTAAAAATAATGGAGAATAATATAGCTATAAAAAATAGAACATGTTTCGAGTTCACATTTATAATAATGTATAATTCATTTATTTTATACTCTAAAATATGTTAACATAGAAAAGTTTCAAAATAGTTATTTATTTTAATAATTATTTATGCAATTATAGAAATATACAATTAATTATTAATTATAGATGTCTTAGTTTATAATTAGTACACATTTTTTTAACTTTAGATTTATTAAATATTGGGAGAGATAAAATATCTTAAAGTAAAAAACCATTTTAAAATGTTAAGCTTAGGAAAAGTTTGCATCTTGAAAAATTTGATCCATCTCCATTTAAAATGAATCTAGACTAGTTAGGATATATTTATATTAATAACACTTAAAAGTAAATTAACCTTATCACTCTATAATCAACTATATAAAATTTATAATTATTTATTTATTTATTATATAAATATTATAAAGTGATGTTTTATTTATTTATTAAATTAACTTTCAAATATTGATATAAACTAATACACATATAAAATTTATTAAATTAACTAGTTTTATATATATATATATATATATATATATATATATATTTATATTGTTCTTTACAATAGTTTCGTTCAAATATTGATGTAAACTAATACACATATAAAAACTATAATGTGTTTTTCCATTTCACATCATTTATATAACCAACTATGTTTTCATTTGATATAGTTGGTTTTAATACAATCATATAAATTATACATATATATATATATATATATATATATATATATATAAAATTGTTTGAATTATATAATTGTATATACACATTTTTATAGTAATATCATTTTAATATCACATTTAAGAAATATATTAAATTGGTATATGAGACTGTTTTGTTTATGGAAGAAGGATATCTCTTCACACACTTATTTGAGTGCTAAAGTTTATCAAAGGTATACATAAGCTACCCCCTTTCTATTTGAACTTGTAATTTCTTAGGAGCTGGCACATATTCTTAATTATTATAAACTATTGGGGTATTGGAGTGCTAAAGTTTACCAAAGGTATACATACCCTAGCCCCTCTCCATTTGAACTTGTAACCTCTTAGGAGAGGGCACATAATCTTAACTATTACAAACTATTAGGTTTGCAGTATATCTAAAGAATCTTGGAGAAAGATAGAACAGATCCAATATAATTTTATAACTTACAATCTCAAAATTAAGGGAAATACACACTATCCTATACTCCTCATAACATAAGGTCTTTTCCCAATGGAGAGCATTGCTATGATTAGATACCTAATGTACAAGAAAAATATCCATGGATGAGACGAGGCATCATGTAGAATATCCATAATATTACAAACATTATCACTTGTATATTTAAGGAGAATATGTGGTGTGATAAAGAATTAGTGGATAAAAGGAAATTAAGATGCTACAAGGACCATAATTTAAAAGATCAAAACTACCTCACTTTTGAAAAATGCAAAAAGGAAAATTAACATTGCTAAATTAAGAACAAACTCTCATGAACTTCATAGTGAAACAATTCAAAGCCCAAAACATCATAAGATGGGAGAATATGTCACATTTGTGACACTAAAAGGGTATAAGATGAAAAAACTTTCCATTGGATTTCCTTTCCTATACATGTATTAGATCCCAATTTAAAAATATTTGTCACATTGCCAACCTTCCTAACCTCCCGAGTCATCAAAACAATGCTGATCTTGAAACTCTTCTCTCCATGATTTTTGAGCATAGAAATACAATTTTAAAGAAATTACAGTAATCTCTTACACCACCAACAACAACAAACTAAAATATAATAGATCATCAAAATTATAAAAAACTATAAATTACTTCCACCAAATTGATTAAGTATAAAATTAACCTAACATATTCCACATATCAACTATACTATTACAACCACATTCATGGTTATTATTAGAAAATGTATATAAAGTCACATATGCTCCTTTTCTTAATATTTTTAGTTGTCATAACTTCTTACATGTTTACGAGGCCTTTTCAAATAACATTTCATAATTTTTTTAATGTTTTTACATAATATTATTAAGTTTACTAGGCCTTTTCAAATAACATTTCATCATTTTTTTTTAATGTTATTACATAATATTTTTAAGATGCAATATATAAAGCATCTTTATCCTTAACTTTATGAACTCGTTGAATACTTTAAGCTTCATACAAAATGTCTCAAAATTAATAATACAGAAAAATCCTTAAAGATTAGAAAAGCTCCCATTTACGAATTGATTTTTCTTTATTATGGTTTATTAATTGCGAAATTATAATTTTAATATCGAAATATGTGAACACAAGACTGTCGAAACCCATCTCTTTCACCAACCTGCTTAAAATTTTTAAATTATGCCTGTTTAATATTTTCGGGTTTGTCATCCTTCCAAATCTTTTTAGGTCGGAGGACCTTCGGGCCTCGTTTGAAGAGTTGATACATCCTCAAAGGAAGATTAATGCCCAGCTTTAAAGCGCGCAAGGGTTTTACTGGCCATCACAACATTCATTAAGTGCTTGCATAGTGGCTACAGGTTTTATAGTTCTATATTGTCTACTAAATTCATATCTTCAAACAAACTATCTACAAGTGGACTCCCTGGCATAATAAGTTTTAACAGCAGTAGATAATCTTAAGTTGGTTTCAACCATATAAACCATCCAACAAATATCACCTTTTAAATATGAAATAACTTCATAAGTTTTAACAGCTGTAGATAATAGTAAGCAGGTTTCAACCATATCAAGTATCACTTTTTAAATCTGAAACGGGCTGCATAAGTTTTGGCACCTGTATATGATAGTAAGCAGGTTTCAACATTTTAAAGCATCCAACAAATATCACTTTTTAAACCTGAAATAGATGGTTCACATCATAGATCACATAAATTCTCATTATCATTCAGTTCTTCCCAATACAAATACAATCCATATAAGTAATTAGCAACAGGATTGACTTTTCTGCCTCTGTACTGTTATACTGAGAGGCTCATACTATAATCCAAGTAACGGAATCCATGAACAGTTAATCTCTGTTTGTATTTATAACATTCATACCAAGATATTGTTTATCCATCTATCTGGACGGTTGATACTGTACACTAGATTATTTTCTGTATTAGCATAGATACATAAGGTGGAGTGAAGTTGTACAACTGGGAGGGTGAACTAGGGTAATGTGATGGTGAATGAGGATAGAGTAAGTAGTGAAGTTGTACAACTGGTAGAAGAATATTGATATCCCTATTTTCAGAATTCCATCTCTTGTCACAATTCAAACTTAACACTATAATATCACAAACACTGAAATCATGGATTGTAGAGCCTGTTTTTACATTTACATTTCCAAACCACTGGGTAGTAATCCTGTGGAGTGGCAGTGCCTGGATGGATGGAAACTTTTACACTCACACAGGGACTGCATCTTCTGCATTTGAACCTACAATCAGGTGGTGCAGATCCAATCAACGCTCTTCTGCTTGATGTCGCTGGAATTGCTTGCGCTCTGCTGGGTTTTATAACATAATCACACTCCCCACTGTCGAGAAAGACAAACATCATCACGACCATCAATATTAAAAACTGCAGAAGCCTACGTCTGCTATGAAAGCAGCCCCATAAACTCCTGATATCGTAGGACTCTCTCTGATTCTTCTGGCTGCAGCCCTGCATTGGATGGAGACAAATTAAATCTCCAACACTAGTTTAGAAAGAAAAACAAAAGAACAAACCCGTCCTAGCTACTACAGATCTGGCAGACTGGTGTGCTGTGGTGTAGGCCTCAAAAGTCTTAGTCCTGAGCGCATGTTATTCTTTGTTTCCTCACAGGCTGTCGGTGGCTTACATCTGAAATTGTGGTGGTGGCCTTTAGCTTCAAGATGCTTTGGTATTCTTATAGCTGTGAATATTCTATAGACTGGTTGGAGCGATTGACACACACGTCCATACACGAATATTAGTTGTGTGATAGAAAATTATGCAGTAAGATGAGGAACATTCATTGTCTTAGGCACCCTTTTTTATGGAGAAAATTATGCACCATTCAGTAAGATTTTTATGGAGAAAATTATGCACGATTAGTTGTGTGATTCAAAATTATGCAGTAAGATGAGGAACATTCATTGTATTAGGCATGTTTTTTTAAGAGAAAGTTATACACTATTTAGTAAGATTTTTATGGAGAAAATTATGCACCATGAGTAGGATAATGATTGCTTGTAGATAATGATTGCTTTATACCATTCTATTTTTTGGTTGAATATCACATTATTCACCATTCAATAGATAAGATGGAAAACTCACATTACAAATTATTAACTTAGTATTTTACAGAAAATTATACACCACACAATAAGCTAATAATTGAATTATGTACCATACTGATTAAGAGAAAATTTGGAATTAGGTAAAGTTAGTTGAATAATGTTTATTTTAATTTTGGATTAATGTAAGTTTGGTTGGTTTATTAAGAGAAAATTGAGAGTTAGGTAAGGTTGGTTGATTGAGAGGGATAGTGATATGTTTACACACTTTCAATTAATTTTATTTTAAATTATTTTATTTAAAAATCAATTTTATTTTATTTCATTGTTTTAATAAAATATGTTTACTAAATATTTATTGAAATGCAAAAAATAAGTTAATAATAGAGGTAAAAAAAACATAAACCATGTTTATTGAAGTCGAGTTTAAGAAAACTTATAAATTATTGTCATTCTAAAAAAAGAAAATAAGGTATTAATGTGTACATGCAATTACCTCCAAGTCCAGCATCGCATGATTATGGGTCTACCAATGTACTCCCAATTACCTTAAAATTAAGGTTTTCATCGTTATCTTGAAGGTCTAGGTATGTACCAGCGATTACCTTAAAGTCAAGTGTTTCCCTATTGTCGTGGGCATGTGTAGAGAAGAGATACCTTCGGTTTTTTTATTGTCAAGGCTAATGAGTATATGTACCATCAAAGGTCTTCTCAAGGCAATCAAAGAACAAATACCTCCTAGGAAAGACCATATCAATAATCTTGATTTCGTTCTCATCTCAAGATATAGAAAGTACAAATACCTTCACGAAAAGACTAATAATATAACAATATTTGTAATGTCGTTCTCATCTTCCCTTTAACAATTCACATAGGAGACTTTTTGGGTTCTCTCATAGATTGAACAATTCACGTAGGAGACTTGTTGGGTGCTCTCATAGATTGTACAATAACTTGAGTTTTATTACAATTCACCTAGGAGATTCGTTGGGTGATGTCATAGATTGGACAATACCTTGAGTTTTATTACAATTCACTTAGGAGACTTGTTGGGTGCTCTTATAAATTGGAAAATAACTTCAGTTTTATTACAATTCACTTAGGAGACTTGTTAGGTGCTCTCATAGATTGGACAATAACTTGAGTCTATTATTATTATTATTATTATTATTACACATTTAACTTGCATCTCACTTTGCATAATTAGATGATAATTTACCTTAAATTGTGATAAAGTGAGAGTGTTGTTTTGTGTCATGTATGGTAATAAGGATGGGGTGCTTTTTGAAACTACATACACTTTGGCAATGATCAGTTGAGGACGTTGGGTTTTTGGGGATACTTTGAGGGGTTGAAATCACCATTTCACTATTGAAGTCTAACCTAAAAATGTTTTTACATGCCTAAGAGCTTGTCTTCCTAAAATGTAAGGAAAAATCTTAATGATCAAAGACCTAAAAGAATATTGCAAGAATGAAAGTCTACCTTCTTAGGAACTACCAACAAAATGATGGAGTTGCATCTCAATGTCTTGAGATAGTATAAAAAAGGATAAAATGAGAAACTTGATTAGTGAGACATTTTTTATCTTTAAAAAAATATGAGAAAAACTTAAGTTGTATATTTGTTTTTTAATTACTATAACACACATTCAATTTACACATAAATTTACACAATGAAAGTATTGTGTTTCATGTATTAAATACAGTAAAAAACAATGTAAACAATAGATCTCTCTTTTCATGTTTACCTTTCAGTTGTGTTTCAATGTTTATACAAGCCTAATTGTTATATTTTAACGATTTTCCAAGTAATTATTGAGAAAAAGGTTCAATCATTTTCCTCCCAACAAACATACTAATGGAGTTTCAAATATACTTCTAAACAAGGTCCTTAAGATTGGAAATCAAAGGACACTGATAACTCTAAACTAATGTACACCAAGAAACAAAAGGCAAAATATTGGCATGCCACATTTAACCATATACCACGTTTTATTTTCAAGAAAAACCCCACCTCACAAAAAAATCTTTTGAATACTTCCCCATAATTTATGGATGGAAAATAGGCAAACAATTGGCCTTGATTATGGAAGCTAACCTTGAGGGGATCAAAAGAGTTGAACCAAAGACCTCCCCAACTTTGGGGAGAGATCTCAAGTCTAGCTCATGATCACTTGAGCTAACCCTTAGGGTAAACCATCTACCATACTTACCATGCCAAGGACTTGGAATCCAATGCTATCCTTAGCCCAACAAGAACTAATTTCTCACAATCTTTCCCCCTTAGTCCAAGCTGAACATAAAAATGATCCTAAGTCTAATATTAAACTATCATAATTCTACAACATGACATCGTATCTTAGGAAACTACCTTCCCTTCACTATTTTGTGTTCTTCCTACTTATGAATGTTGGTACTCTTCACATGAAACTAACCCACAACTATGAATTAAAGTAACAACTATCTCACTTATATTATCTAACACTCATAACAACTAGAGGCCTATCTAGCATCAAGACCCATAAATCCCAACAACCACATTAGTCATGTAGTCAAATGAGAAGTATTAATTACTCCCAATAAGTTAAAGTATGAATTACTCCTAATAATTTATATACGTATTCTCCAAGACTTAATACTTCACAAGTTTATGAGATAATTTCTCTGCAAAAATATTATCATCGGGTTTCCTATAAATCACATAGAAAATTATAAAGATTACTTAACCTGATAAACCTCCAGTCAAAGGATGTTTTTCCACAAAAATCTTTAATTTGATTAAATTTCTCCCAAAATCAACTATGATGAAGCAATCTTTGGAAAACTTGTTCATATATTTTTCAACAATTTTCAAATGTATCTGTAAACTATTCATTAAGGAATTTTGGAGGTCAAAAACTGGTCTCAAAATAAAAAATCAGAATCAAAAGAAACTTTAAAAGAATTAATAGGATTCAAGATGATAATGCTAACTATAAGGGTAAATAGTTTTGTATGGAAAAAAACAAAATTACCTTTTTAAATTGTATTTTTGACTTATCTCCTTACAAGTTTACTAAATTTAAAATTTAGGCACTCTTTAGTTGTGAAATTGAATTCCGCATCCGATGACTACCCATTCTACATACCTTTGATAGACCCACAATCAAATAAATTGGAAATACATGAAAAATTTTGTTTCTTTTAAAAATACCTAGTTTTTTTCATGTGTTTCCAATGTATCTCACTACATATGTATCAAAAGTATGTAGAGTGGGTACTCATTCGATGCATAGTTTAATCACACATCCAACGAGTTCCTGCACTTGAAATTTGAGTAAACTTATAAGGACATAAGTTGAAAACATGATTAAAAAAAGTTGTTCTCTTTCTTTCTCTCTGAAAAGTAAATCATTTTTATTTTATTATTTTAACCATTATTTTGTTATTTTCTTTATAAAGTTTATTTTAAGCCCAAAATTTTGATTAATGATTGAATCCATCCTAAAATGATTTATATATATATATATAATTCATCGACCATTGGTCAATAACCAACCATCCATAACGTCATCCCATTACTAAAATATACAAAAATTATGAATAATTAATTTTGTTATCACAAACTTGTCAAAGTCCTGTGGGTTTGTGGTTTCTACATAAGTCTGTGTTTTTCCTTGTCTCTCTCCTTTCACAAACCAATTATTAAGTTTTTTCCCCTTCGTCTTGTAAAATCGTTTTCGTTTCCCCCCCTCTTTGTTTAAAGTGCCCAAGTCTCGTTGTTTCCCTAGCCCCTATCTAGTGGTCTAAGTCTTTGTTTACATAGGCCGCAACTGTGGTCTGAAAACACGACACTCAAAGAGGTACATTCTCGACTCGAATCAAGCAAAAGGGCATGTTCATCTTTCAACGACAATAATTCCATGTGGAGTTCAGATTAGTAGCTTGCGGGCATTCAGAATCTTAAAAGTTGTGCGAAGTATAGCGCTAGAGAAAAAGGCCCGAAGAGAGCATGAGCCATTGATATTTAAAGGGCCAGGTGGAAATTGATCCAAGTCTTCAGGGAAATAAGCTTCGAGAGTTTCAAAGTGAAAAGTGTGATGAAGTGTCGAAGTCCTGAAGTGTCGAAGTCACTGAAGTGATGAAGTCCCAAAGTGCTAAAATGTTTCTAAGCTGTCCGATCCAGGACGACACATGTCAATTTATCGCCATATTCGGGTGAAAAGAAGTTGAAAGAAAAAGTTTGAGTTTTGAATTTCCTGAAATACAAAGCCTGAATCGAGAAGTAGATCTTGGCTATCGATTTGAAAAGAGAAAATCCGATCCATCAATCTAAATGGCGCCAGAGTTGGTTTGTTGATCATAAAGCCTCATCTCATATCACAAGATCAATAGTCGTGCTCCATTGCGGGGTCAGAAGGTGCCCACGTTTTTAAATTTTCATGGGTGGGCCACAATCAGAACTGTGGTTTTTAGAAAGGGACGCGTGGAGGTTCATGGTGAATTGCAGGAACAAAAGAGTTTTTTTTTCAAGCCAACCTTGGTCGCTCCCGCAATCACACAATTGCATGGTGTCATGGCCCTAGGTCACATTGAAGAAGAAGTGATGGAGAGGAGCTGCACCAAAGGCCAAAAGTTCCCGTATTGGTCATAGAAGAAGATCTGCATGGCCTCGAGGCACTGGGATTGACTCAAAAAAGTTGTGGGAACTGCTTGGAACATTCATGGATGTTAGGCCTCATCCCAATCCCGATGAATGCAGTTAATGGAAATGGGGGTAGTAGTTGAGACCTCGTCTCACCCCATAAATGGAAATCATACTGAGAGTTGTCGTGTGGAGAGATTGTCAATATGAAGTTTCCCAAGGGATGGATTTTCAAAGCACATAACTAAGTCGAGCTCATGTTTGAAACAAGAAGGCCTGCACACGATGACAAAGTAGGCGCCGACTGGAAACTTTGAATATGGGTGTCGGATGGAATTCCTGGTGGTTGCAACATTTCTAGTATATATAGGTAGTTTTGATATTTTGTTAAGGTCGAATGGTTGAGCTAGGCTCCCTTCTATTGTAATATTTTTATGAAGAACATTGGTTCTTTGGTTATGTCTTGATTTGAGACTTCTTAATTAATCTAAGTCAACTTTCTTACTCCATCTTATTTTCCTCTGATACTGAGAGAGTTCATGATTGACTAATTCACATGGATTGTTGTGACTGTATTATGATGAATGTTTGATTATAATGTTGTTATGATTTCTTTCAGTTTCCTTGAAATTTGAATCCAAGAGGATCTTGTGTTTAAGTTTTTCTTCTGTAGGCTGCTGGAAGGCCTAATGTTCACGGCAGACATTTACACTTTTCTCACCAAAGTCTTCATCCTACTCACCTTTACTCCAACTTAATGACTGAAGTTGATCCAAGACCTCAATTGCTTGCACATACCAATCCATATTTCTAATTTAGAATGTTATTTTCATTGAGTCTTCTCCATTTGGCCTCTTAAAACTCATTTACATTTACTGTATAAAATGATGGGTACTAGGATTACCTTCTATGCAATCTGAGAGTGACTTTTAGTGCTAAAATTTCTGGCGTCGTTGCCAGGGAAAGAATTGAAGACTTTTCCCTGGGATAGAATGACAAAGAAACTATGATTTTGAAGGTGAATCAGATATTAGTACCATTGAAGATTGCAACTTGCACTTGGCGACTCCATTGTTTCCTTTCTAGCTCCTAAAGGTATAGAGACGAGATCTACTCCACAACTGCCTCTAGCCACACTTGATGCTGACCCGAAGAAAATTATTAGAAAATGAAAAACCACTTAGTAAGGTACTTCAACTGTTGTACTAGGTTATCTTGGAAATCTTCTTAATCCCTCTTTACAAACTCCAGTAGTTTCTTCTTATTCTCCTGTTATACCATTTGTTGGAGTTTCAATAAATTTGAATTTTGGGAGTGTTCCTATTGATTTCTCCCATCCTATTCTTTTTTTGGAAGAAGAGAGTTTTGACACCCCTATCTCCCCTGAAGTTGTGAAGTGGTTTGTACCCAGGACCTTAGAAGGATTTCCCACTCCAGGCTTTACCACTCCTCTCATTATTAGTGTCGTTGCAGTTACAGAAGGGGGAACCTTTGTTCCCTCTAGCCCCTCATCTTTATCTCCTAACGCTCAACCTTTTCCATTTTCTCCTAGAAGCATAGTCCCAGTCTCACCTGTTCAAACTCCATCTCCTCCTGGTTCTTCTCCAGTTCACATCCAAATGGCAGGTGTTAATCCTCCTAGGAACATGTTGGTTGAGATATTGGCTTCTAGATATGTCCCTTTGGTATTACCTTAGCCTATGAATGCTCTCCTAGCCATAGACTGGATTAAGTACATGCCCCAGTTCACAGGTGAGGGAGACGTGGCTGTGGAAGAGCACCTTGCATCATTTTATAGATTTGCAGAGATTTGGGTCATCGAAAATGAAGATGTGTGGATGAGAGTTTTGTTACAGAGCCTTGATTGGGATGCCAGGGATTGGTTTAATGACTTGCCTCCTAGATCTATTGATGAGATTTCTGCTCTGTACGATTCATTCTTAAGACATTGGGGGAATAAAAAATTTCTCCTTTATTATATTATAGAATTTGGGCCACTTAAGAGAGAAGAAAGGGAATCTCTTTTAGACTTCTCAAAAAGATTTAATAAGATGTATAAAAAGACTCCCATTGAAATTAAACCTATAGAAACCTCCACCAAGATGACTTATGCAAGTGCTTTTGACCTTGATTTTTGCCTCCTGTTGAGAGAAAGAAGAGCTACCTCCTTGGATCATATGCACGATGCAACCCTTGAATTAGAATCCAATATATTGGCAGCTGACAATATTAGGAATAAGGTTGATAGAGACAGAAGAAAAGGTAGGTCTAAAACTCTGACTTCTAGTTCCTCTACTACCCCCCCTCAAATGGATGAAGTGACCAAGCTACTAAAATCACTTTATGCTAAAGTGGAAAGGTTGGAATTCGAAGGAAAGCAGAGCTATAGGAATCCCTCAAATGATGATAATAGGGGTAGTTTCAAAAGACCAAATAATTCCCCTCAGACCATCTAAGGAGATCAGAGAAATAGGGACAGAGATGATCAGAAAATCCAAACTCCTCTCCAAAATAACTTGGTTATTGATGAAGATGAAGAGGAAGAAGATATTGATCTTGAGATCCATTTCCTTGGAGATACCTCTTTGTACCCTCATTTAAATCAGTCTGCATATGAAGAGGCCCTCATGAGTAATCAATTGAATGAGTTGAGTAAAGGATAAAATACCAGCAGTGATTCGAATAGATATGACCTTAGATCCAAGAAGAAAGAAGGAAAGCATGGCATTCCCAAGTAGCCTACTAGAGCTGAGAAACCTACTAAAGATATAGTAGACAAAAAGAAAAGAAAGAAAGGCACAAAGTCCCCTGCCAGTGGTCAAAAGTCTTATCCTAGAGGTGAAGGAGATTTTAAAGCCTCCCTCCCCTTATATCTCTGAGCATGAGATTCAAAATATTAGAATCCCTGTACCTCTCTCAGATTTCATCAAGCATGAGGATTTCAAAAGGTTCCTATCAAACATTTTTTAGCTTGAACCTACGTCTCACTCCATAGACTCAGTTGACCTCCAAAATAAAAGGTCAACTATCATATTAGGGCCTTTGGTAGAGGATAGAGATTCCTCCTCCCCTCCCTTATACACTTCATTGAACATTCATGATAAGGTGTTTCATAACTGCTTGATGGATTTAGGGGCATCTCATAATATTATGCCTAAGAGTTTCATGGAAGAGCTCAGGTTAGAGTTTACAAAATCCTACCACGGACCGTATTCTTTTGATTCTAGGAAGGTGAAGTTCCTTGGGGTTATCAAAGACATAGTTGTTTCTCTATTCCAACTGCCAATGAAGAGCATGTTAATGGATGTCATAGTGGTTGATGTTCCCCCTAAGTTCGGGATGCTCATGTCTAGATCTTGGATAAAGAGACTAGGGGGGACCTTGCAGATGGACCTTTCATACACCACCATTCCCGTGTTCAAGGGTGAACAAAGGAGACTTTACAGAGAAGCACAACTTACGTACATCATCAATGATGAAGAAAACCCTACCAACCATCCTATTTTTTTTTTTGACACTGATTTGGGATCCAAGATATTGCAGCTCACTGATGCTCCTGAAAATCCTCTTGAAATCAGAAAGAAACCCATTAATTTTTGTGAAATCCCTCCTCCAACTACCTCTATTTGGAATATGTTCTTTGACAGATCCTCTTCTAAAGAAGGTGTTGGTGTTGGAGTGATCTTTGTTTCACCTTGTCAAGAAACTATACCTTTGTCCTACAAACTAGAATTTGAAACTACCAACAATGTGGCAGAGTATGAAGCTCTGGTTTTGGGTTTAAGGGCTACAAGAGACATCGGGATTGAAGAGCTATTAGTATTTGGGGATGCAGAACTATTTTTTCATCAAATAAAAAATATTTATCGAGCCAAGCACCATAGGCTTAAGACTTACAAAAATGAAGTATGGGACCTAGTTGATAGTTTCTTCCTAGATTTCAACATTTCATTTATTCCAAGAGAGGAGAATACCATGGTTGATTCTTTGGTTGTCTCAGTAAGCCATTTCAGAGTCCCATTTCCACCCAAACTCAAAAATGATGTAGAGGTGAAATACAAACCCTCTATACCTGACAATGTCCAGCATTGGAAGGTGTTTGAGGATGACAATGAGGTCAAAAATTTTCTTGAGTCTGTTGATGATTTCTTTTCTTTGCATATTGATCAGGATCATGATTATGAAAGTAACCCTCATGCAAATGTATTTTTAAATGAAATTGCCAATCACCATATTGCTCAGCTTCCTAGAAACCATATTCCAAAGGGACTAGTTTCTTTAGAAAGGTTGTTTGATGAGAATGATGTCACGGTAAAGATTAAAGGTTCAACTGATGATTTCGATGTAATTGAGTACAATATTGGTACAAAAGAGGATCCCAAATTTATCAAGTTGTCAAGCAGCTTGTCAAGAGAGCAAAGGGTTGAATATGTTGAATTGTTAAAAGAGTTTTCTGATGTGTTTTCTTGGACATATGAAGATCTTAGAACATACGACACAAGTATCATTGAATCAAAAATCCCATTAAAGGAAGAGTCCAAGCCATTTAGGAAGAAGTTGAAAAAAATAAATCCTATGTTGTTTCCCATTATGGAGAAAGAGGTAAAAAATATTATGGATTCCCATATTATCATTCATTTAAGGTATTCTAAATGGGTGGCCAACTTGGTCCCAAAGAGAAAGAATAATGGAGAAATCAGACTATGTGTCGATTTCCAAAATTTGAAGAGAAGTTATAAAAAGGACAACTACCCCTTACAAAAGATGGAACACATATTACAAAGGGTGACAGGTCCATCTAGGATTTCCATGATTGATGGTTTTTCTAGCTACAATTAGGTCTCTGTCTTGCCTGATGATAGAGAGAAGAGAACCTTCACCAATCCTTGGGGTACATTCATGTATGCTAAGATGCCCTTTGGGTTGATGAACGTAGGAGCGACCTTTCAGTGAGCCATGTACATAGCCTTTATTTGAGAGAAGGAAAAGTTTTTGGTCATTTATTTGGATGACATAACAATGTTCTCACAATCTTATAAAGAACATTATCGTCATTTAATAAGGGTCTTCTTGAAATGTAAAAAAATTGGTCTCTCTTTAAATCCCAAAAAGTCATTATTTGCCATGAAAGAGGGGAAATTGTTAGGACACATTGTGTTAGCTGAGGAAGTAAATATTGATCCAAGCAGGGTAGAATATATCCAAACTTTGTCATTCCCTATATCCAAGAATGAAGTCTAGTATTTCTGTGGGAAAATTAATTTGTTGAGAAGGTTTGTTTCAAATTTTGTTGAGTTGGTAAAGTTTATTACAACCATGTTGAGGAAAGGGAATGAGATCAAATGGAATGTTGAATCTCGCAACTCTTTTGATCAAATAAAGAATTCCTTTATTGAAGAACCTGTGCTCATTAGTTCTGATTACTCCAAATATTTTATGATTTTCTCCTTTGCTTCATTTGACACAGTATCAGTTGTTTTGTTGCAGAAGAATGTTGAACGGTTAGAGAAACCTATTTCCTTTTTTAGTAGGGAACTTAGAGATGCTAAAGTAAAGTATGACATCATGGAAAAGCAAGCCTATGCTTTGGTCAAATCTCTCAAATCTTTCAAAGTTTATGTGTTCCATTCAAAATTCATTGCATATGTCCCTTCAGCTTCTGTGAAGAAGATCTTCAGTTAGCAGGACATATATAGAAGAAGGAGCAAGTGGATTGCCAAGATCCTTGAATTTGATCTTGATATAAAGCCCAACAAATTGGTTAAAGGCTAAGGTTTAGCTAGGTTGCTAGCTGAATCTCATTGCAAAGCTTTGAGGGTCCATTTCATCAACAGTTGTTCAGAAAATTAGCAAGGTGAGTTGTCTTATGAAGGTTCTCAAGTCAGCCCTCCATTGGCAGGATGCACTTGGTACAAGGACATTGTATTTTTCCTACATAAGTTGCAGCCTCCTGATGGCATGGAAAAGAGCAAGGTGAGAGCTTTGAATCTCAAATCAATTAAATATTTTCTTATTGATCAAGTTTTATATTGGAAAGACCCTTTAGGAGTGCTTTTGAGATGTCTAGACCCACAGAAATCCCAAAATATTGTGTATGATTTTCATGACAGTTTATGTGGGGGGCATCACTTTTGTAGAACCACAACCTACAAGATTCTCAAGGCTGGGTACTTTTGGCCTAGTCTCTTCATTGATGTCTGTGCAAAAATCAAGTCTTGTGTCAAGTGTCATAAATTCTCTGGAAAACAACAAACCAAGTATTTTCCATTGAAACCTGTGGTAGCTTCAGGTCCCTTTCAGCAGTGGGGCCTAGATTTTGTTGGGGAAATTCATCCTACTTCAAGTGGTCAACATAGATGGATATTCAATGCCACAAACTACTTTACTAAATGGATAGAATCCATCCCCACAATAAATGCTTCCCACAGGGTAATCATTGGTTTTCTTGAGGATATTATAGCAATATTTGGTTGTCCAAACAAAATTGTCACTGATAATGCTGCATCTTTCAAGGATGAACCATTGATTAAGTTTTTTGAACAGTTTGGAATCACATTGATTCACTCTAATCCTTACTACCCCCAAGGGAATGGACTGGAAGAATCCTCTAACAAGAGCCTTATTAAGATCATCAAAAGACTGTTAGAGGACAACAAGAAGGCCTAGGATACAAATCTTAAATTTTATTTATGGGTTGATAGAGTGACAACAAAAAGATCTATTGGTGTGTCTCCTTTCCAACTGGTGTATGGAGTTGAGACCATATTTCCCTCTCAACTTGCCTTACCTATGGAAAAATTCTTCCAAGACTCTCAAGGAGAACTAGATAATATGATTAGAAGAATAAAACATCTGGTAGAAGCGCAATAGACGAGCGAGAAACTACTGGACAAATCCCATGAACATAAAAAAAAGATCAAGCAGGCTTTTGACAGAAGAGGAAGGAAAGAGGATTTCTAGCTGGGAGATCTAGTACTCAAGTGGGATGCACCTAAAAAAGATAAATGCAAGCATGGTAAATTTGAGGCCTTATGGATTGGGCCCTTCAAAGTTTCTGAGGTTTTTTCAAATAATACTTACAAGTTGTAGGATTTGGAGGATGTTGAAGTTTTTGGTAGCCCTATAAATGGGCATTTTCTGAAGAAGTTTTTCACTTAATCCATGAGTGGCTTCCCATGTCATTGTAAATATCATTTTTCTTTTGTTTTCAGTTTTTATAAGTGACTCCATAACCCAAAAACTAAGGCACTGTAACTACTTGGTCTTGGAAACTCGCAGGGATCATGCCATCCCACATGGAGCCAAATGTTATCACAAAAACTTTTCAGAGTCCTGTCGGTTTGTGGTTTCTACCTAAGTCTATGTTTTTCCCTATCTCTCTCCTTTCACAGACCAATTCTTAAGTTTTTTCCCCTTCATCTTGTAAAATCATTTTCGTTTGCCCCCCTTTGTGTTTAAAGTGCCCCAGTCTCACTGTTTTCCCAGCCCCTATCCAATCATCCAAGTATTTGTTTAAATAGGCTACCATAGCGGGCTGAAAATGCGACACTTAGAGCAGTCTATTCTGGACTTGAATAAAGAAACAGACCATGTTAAACTTTCAACGATTAGTGGCTTACGAGCATTCAAAATATTAAAAGTTACACAAAGTATAGCGCCGGAGCAAAACGCTCGAAGAGACCATGACTTGTTGATATTTAAAGGGATAGGTGGCATTTGATCCAAGTGTTCAGGGAAATAATCTTCAGGAGTTTTGAAGTGAGAAGTGTGTGCAAGTGACGAAATGCCAAAGTGTCGAAGTGTTGAAGTCCTGAAGTTCCAAAGCGCCGAAGTGTTGAAGTCATTGAAGTGTCGAATTCCTAAAGTGTCGAAGTGTTTCTCAGTCGTCCGATACGGGAGGACACACGTCAATTTATCGCCAGATCTAGGTAAAAAGAAGTTGAAAGAAAAGAGAAAATCTGATCAATCAATATAAAAGGCGCCAGAGCTGGGCTGCTTATCAAAAAGCCTCATCTCATATCACAATATCAATGGTCATGCTCCATTGTGGGGTCAGAAGGTGCGCATGTTTTTAAATTTTCAAGTGTGGGCCGCAATCGGAACCGTGGTTTTTATAAAGGAACGCGTGGATATTCATGGTGAATTTTGGGGACAAAAGAGGTTTTCTTTCAAACCACCCTTGATCGTGCCCACAATCATGCATTGCATAGGGTCATGTCCCTAGGTCACATTGAAGAAGGAGCGATGGAGAGGACCCATGTCAAAGGCCAAAAGCACCCGTATTGGTCACAAAAGAATATCTGCATGGCCTTGAGGCATCGATATTGAATAGAAAAAGTTGTGGGCATCGCCAGAACCATTCATCGATGTTAGTCCTCTTCCCCATCCCGATGAAGGTAGTTAATGGAAATGGGGGTAGCAGTTGAGACCTCGTGTCACCCCATAAATGGAAAGCATAATGAGAGTTGTCGTGTGGGGAGATTGTCAATCCGAAGTTTCCCGAGGGATGGATTTTCCTGCAAAGCACATAACTAAGTTGGACTCGCGTCTGACATAATAAGGCCCACACAGTCTGACAGAGTAGGCGTCAATTGGAAACTTTGAATGCAGGGGTCTGATCACATTCCTGGTGGTTAGAACATTTCTAGTATATATAGGCATTTTTGATATTTTGCTAAGGTCAAATGGTTGAGCTAGGCTCCCTTCTATTGTAATATTTTGATGAAGAACATTGGTTCTTTGGTTATGTCTTGATTTGAGAGTTCATGATTGCTGATTCACATGGATTTTTGTGATTGTATTATGATGAATGTTTGACTATAATGTTGTTATGATTTCTTTTAGTTTCCTTGAAATTTGAATCTAAGAGGATCTTGTGTTTAATTTTTTCTTCCTTAGGTTGTTGGAAGGCATGATGTTCACGATAGACCTCTACACGTTTCTCACCAAAGTCTTCCTCCTACTTACCTTTACTCCAAATTACTGACTAAAGTGGATCCAAGACCTCAATTGCTTGCACATACCAACCTAGATTTATAGGTTAGAACGTTATTTTCATTGAGTCTTCTCCATTTGGCCTCTTAAAACTCATTTACATTTACTGTACAAATTGATGGGTACTAGGCTTACCTTCTATGCAATCTAAGGGTGACTTCTAGTGCTAACAAATTCCTAAATATCACATAAATATGATACCACCATTTGTCATAAAGACTAAAAATATTACCATCCAAACATATAAATAACATCCAATTAACCATGCTAACTAAGCATGTGAGAAAAGGAGTTGACACATTGGTTTTAAAGACTAAGTGCACATTTCTATTTCCTTTATAATACTACATTACTTGTATTTACTAAAAATTTTGGGTATATTAATTTCCAATACCTTAGGGTCTAAAGAAAGGGTTCTTAGCTAAGAAATGTTAAAGAGAAGACGCAACTAATATGTTACATATAAGTAAATTTAATTATATAAAGATAAAATTAAGTTCCATTTAAATAAATTTGAATCCTTTACATAATATAACCTTTCTTTTCTACGTTTTTCTAATATTTTTCATAGTCCTTTCAATTGTTTGAACTCACACCTTTACAAAGTATTTCTTTTACTTAGTTTTATAGTATGAATGGATTTTTTTTCTAGTTTGTCTTTAACCACAAGACTAGCTTGTGGTCTAAGAAACCATGACCGAGGGGTCTCCAAGCCTTCAAATCACCTGAGTACCTCATATAGCCTGGGCTACACCAACCCTTAGCATGGCTATAATTTTAGGTGTCTTCTCCCACTGGTCAAGTTTTCAACCTTAGACACCTTAAAGAATGAGGCCCATTGAAACTAATAATGCTAATGAAATTTAACTTTTACAACATGAATTTTGTTCCACGCTGATTAAGAAAATTGATATGCCATAACATATAAACTTCCAAATACTATAATATTTTTATGAATGAGACATCCAAAAATAAATAATTGGCAAGCTAGTCAATTAAAATAATAAAGGTTGTTGAATTATAAAGGAACAAAATTAAATTATCAACAAGGGGAATCGTAGACTTATGAAGTAATGTGATATTTTTTTTGCAACCTTCAAGTGTAAAAAATACTATGGAATTGATACTATATTACTTTTTTTCCATGAATGGAAACTAAAGGTGTTTTATATTCATATTTCATACAAAAAGGGTTGTACTTTTGTACAACAAAAATCATATAGGAATAAAGTTGTTTTGGATCATTAGGTAGTGCTACAAACCCTATAACTCCTTGAAACTAACCTATGGTATTGAAAATAGGGAATAAACTAGAGGTTGATGGAAAAAATAACGACAATGGGGTGAGAATGAATGCACTCACAGAGGAACATGTGTTGAGTATCCTTAATCCCAACACCTAGGTACTTTGTAATCTAGTGATTTTCTTTTTGTAAATAAAATTAGAATACACTTATAATACACTTGCTAGAATAATCAACTGAAACAAATATAGTGGAAGCAATACTAGAAACCCAAATATCAAACAAAATACACAAATATATTCTACCCATCAACTAATAATATCATTCAAATAACTTCAAATATTAAAAGGGATCCGTTATTGGGAAAATGTCCCATAGAGAAATATATAAAACTTTGGACAACACCTACAAACCCTAGAAACTCCTCATTTGTTGTATGGTCCCAAACTTCCACATTTATTGAGATGTATGTTCATTTCCATATGCAAACCTACATAAAGACATCAATCTCCATTGAAACCTGCATATACGTGCACAAAGACTTTACGAAAAACTATGTATGTCATGACCTTGTTGCTATGACTCTAATATATTGAACCCACTTGTGTATGCCTCTGTTATCTCTTCTCCCTAAACGGTAGTGATCTATGGATGGAAGTCCTTATCCACCTATCCAAGATATCCTTGAAACAAAGTACTTCATGATCAAACCCTCTTCGTGTCAAATTTTTCTTGTCCTTATTGTCCAAAATGATTGACAATTGAGATTACTTCTCACCTCACTTGAGATCAATGTATATTATTTAACTCAATGATGCTAATTAGTTTATCATTTCATTAAATAAAACTCAACTAATTAATAAAATTACTTTACTTTAATAATTCCTTGAATTAAAGTAAAACATTAACATAGAAGGATTTGGATGACTTCCACACGTCTAGACACTTACACCTATGTGAAAGTACATGTCTGATGCAACAAACATAAAAAATTACTCTTAAAGAGGAATGTATTCTGAACCACTCCATGTTTGTCCCTGAAGAACACAAATTTCCCTTTAAAAATACTCAAGCTTTACTACTCCATTTTGGATCTTTTCGCAAATCAAATTATATATGATCTCAATATGCTTGGACCTGCCATGGAATATTGGATTCTCAGAGAGTTTGATACAACTCTGATGATCACATTATATTATCGTAGGCTCTAACTCTTGAACAAATAAACTTGTAATATATTTGTGAAGTCAAATGGATTCATAGCTAGCCATACTCACTTCCATATACTTTACCTATACTGAAATGAGTTCTACAAAAGTATGCCTCATATTGAGCCATGCAATCACTGTTGATCCCAAGCTAAAGTAGCACCCTTAGGTTCTCTTCCTTCCTATTGCACTCCCTACCCAATACGAGTCTAAATATCCATGCAACCTCACTCCATCACTTCCAAGATACCTCAACCCATAATCCATTGTACCTCTCAAGTACCTAAGAACATGCTTCATTTCTATCCAATAAACCTTCCTCGGCTCCACCATGAACTGAATCAAGGTGCTCACAACAAAACATATATCTGACCTTGTTTTGACAAAATACATCAAGGATTCTATCAGTTGCATGTATATCATGGGATCAACCAAATTTGAATTAGAAGTGACAACCTTCTTCAGATTGGTAACCATAGGTGTGGTCATCGGTATACACTCCTCCATCCTCAATCTCCTTAGGATCTCCATTGCATACTTCCCTTGAACAAGAAATAATGCATCAAACCAATGTCCTTCATCTTGAAATCTATACCCAAATATTTTATGCACCCTTCCATAATATCCTCTACACCTGTGAGAAAAAAATCATCCATGTACAACACCAAGGTAAGTAGGTCATACCCAACAAGTATGAAGTACAAGTTAGGATCCACCTCACTCTTGGTAAATCCCATACTCTGCAAGTATCTATCAGTCATGGAGCTCACTTGGGTGCTTGTTTGAGTCCATAAAAGGCTTTATTAATTCTATGAACATGTGACTCCCTCCCATGTATGTCAAGTCCTATATGTTTATCTATATATACTTCTTCCTCAATGATATCGTTGAGGAAATCTATCTTCACATCCATCTAGTGAATCCTCCACCTCATAACTGAACCAATAGAAACAACAACTTGAATAGGAGCATACCTGGGGACTGTAGAAAATGTCTCCTCGTATTCCACTCCCTCTCTCTAGGAAAACCCTCTCTCCACAAACCTCACCTTGAAATTCTCGATGCTGCCATTTGTACCATCTTTTATACTAAAGAGCCACCTAGAACTCACCATTGACTTCCCCTCCAGTCTTGACACTATGTTCCAAACATCATTCATCATGAAACATAGTTACCAAATTAACGAGACCTCTGCAGAGTCATCATTTTTTGAGGGGTCACATTTTTTACCTCGCTTTGAAAAGTTGTGCCACCGGTATCGGCCCCCTCCCTTTTTATTTTTTTTTTAATCTTTTAAATATTCTTATCCATAATGTATCCACATTAATTTCTTAAATGCTTGTTTTTCCATGTATTTTCAAATTTTTCAATTTTTTTTCATGGGTGTTTTTAATCATTTTTCCATGTTTCTTTCAATGTTAAAAATGTTGTATACCATTTAATTTTTAAAATTTAATATTCTTTATATAATTATGCTTCCTTGATTAATTTTTGGTTCCATAATTTTTAAATATAGTGGAAAATATCACTTTTAACACATTGTTTACCTTTACTTCAATACATAAAAAATAATTGTACTTAAATAACACTATTTTTAAATATTTAGCCAAAAAATATAATTTTTTTTTATAAATTAAGAACTAAAAAAAACTAAGAAAAAGAAAAGAACTGAAATTAAAATTAAAATTAAAAAGAAAATGTATACATAAAAAAAA
>ML789458.1:19436-35325 GCA_009831015.1 Picea engelmannii
GGTAAGGTCTTATGGGTTTGACTCAAATTGACTCAATAATTAGTAAGTCCAAAATCGATTTGGACTACTATGGACCATAAATGAGGCACCTAAGTAACCATGGACCCAACCAGGGGGTTTACACCCCCAACTTGACCCATGAAGTTAGGAAATTCCTCAAATGGGTGCCTTGAGGGTCAAAGTGAGTCAAACTAGTGACCAAGGGATAGAAAACAACGGGAGAAAGGTACTTGAGAGACCCACCTAAGTGTTAGACATCCTAGAGAGGTACCACATCTAGGTTAAGGTGCGGGAGACTCCAAGAAGGTGATCCATCACATTAGATTAGTGGTTGAGGTATAATATCGTCATTAGGTGGTCACATGTGAATACATCACAGGGTTGGAGTACACAAAACACCTCCTAGTGGGTAGGATGTTAGAATGTGTTAATGATTTCCTAGTGGTCTCATGTATATGCCTATGGCATTTTGTGAATTTATTCTTCAACGACTCTATATCTTGTAAAAAGGGTTTAACCCACATGAATCATGTGAATTGTTCTTCTTTCACTCTCTCATATATAATCGAGGTGGAGGCGCTTTAGGTGTGCAAATGTAATGTGAGGTAATGCAAATGTAGGGATTCTCTTGCATTGTAATATTGGAGAGTTTACCTAAAGAATAGAAGACCAACTTATGTGGATGTTTACCCACATTGGGGTTTAACCACATAAGCTTTGTCTCTCTTGTCTCTTTTATTTCTTGCATTCTATGATTTACTGATTTATTTGATGCTTTGCATAGGATATCAAACTAGTTAGATCATTAAATTTAGCTTCCATTTACACAAAAAAAATGAATTAATTTTCCTAGCCTAGGATTTTTTTTTAAACCTAAAGTTTTTGGGGTAAATTTTTAGGTTTGGTGATTTCCAAGCCTATTTTTTCTAGGCCTATTTTTTTTCCAAACCTAATTTCTTTTGATCGAAAGGGTATTTAGCTGCGAATGTTTTTTGGGGAGGGGAAATTTCTCTACGTGGCTTATAGGAGTGCCTCCCTCTCTCCTTCACGTCATGTATGGACTCATATGGACGCGTCTTTTTTCTCTACTTCCGCATCTCTTTCTTTGATGGGATTTTTTGTGTACTTCCTTAGCATCCAAACTTTTCCCTCCCTCTCCCCTTCACACTGCGTATGGACCATGCCAAGGCTAGCAGAAACCCTAAGTTGCAAACCCGTTATAATCTTGAAATCCAAAATACCACCAAGATGTAGGGGGGAGGCCACTAGACACAAAAGAAAGATGTGGTATTACCAGGAATACTATGAGGCAAGAAATATTTTTGTTAGATATTGGTCGCAGATATTGTCAATTCCGACGTTGCTATTGCAGGTGTAATCCGAAGGAAATCGGTGCTTTAAACACATGTTTACCCCAAATATTTTCACATATTTGAATTCTCTTTCAATTATGTTGGTTTGTATTCCATTTTGTCTCAAGATCATTGAGCTCTGGGTTTGTTCTCTCCTAGTTATTGATAGAAAGATTGGATATTTTTGGCAGATATTTGTAGAGGGTTATTCGAAAGTTTGTGGTGTGCAATTTATTTTGAATTACTAGGGTTCTAGCACTTTGGTGGTTTTGATCAAATTGGCGGAAGGAGTTGGCTCAGCTTGTAATAGACAAAGGTCAGGAGCAGGTATTCTGGCATAGCCTGAAGTTTTTTTCTACTCTCAAGTGGTTAAAGGAAAGTACTTTTTCTTTATTTTATCTATGCAATTTCATCAAATAGGGCATCAATGAATGTGATTTTCGTTGATACATCCAATTCAGCGTGGACCATATGATTTGCTATGAGAAAATTGTAACTGTGAATTTTCCTAGTGTGTGAGAGATTAAGATTGATTGTGTTGTTGTTTAAAAACTAAAATGCCTTTGCATTATGTTTCAGTTCATGAGTTAATTGGCACTAACTATATTGCTTGGAAGAGAAAAATTATTGGCATTCTCAAGGGTAAGAATCTTTGGTGCATCGCCAATGATACCATCAAGTAACCAACTGATGTCAAAGAATTAACTATATGAGAGGAAAATTGTAAATAGGAAAGATGTCTCATTGAGAAAACTGTCATAGGCAGTCGACATGTCCATATAGAATCTGAGGATAACCTTGTAAAGGTATGGAAAAATTTAACATATTTGTATGACAATACTGATGATGTTTTTGCATATGATTTGGAGGAGGAAGTTAAAGCTCTCTCTCATTCAGAAAATTTTTCCTTGAGGGAGAAAATTTTCAAGCTAGGAGAGGTCAACTCCCAACTAGTTGATGAGGTTGCCCACTTACAAGCCTATGTTGATGAGGTTCGTGAAGAAGTTTCTCTTCTTCAAGCAGACAAAAATATATTGTTTAGTGAATATCAAGCTTTGAAGGAAGATCATGACTCCTTGTTGTTGTAGATGACTAATAAATATCAGACTATTCATGAATTGTTGGTTTTCAAACAAAATCTTGAAGAAGAAGTTAGTCGACTACAGAGTGTTAAGAAAAATAGTGTTGCTTGTCACCTAACTATTTGTAAGAAAAAAAATGTTGATGATTCTATTTTATCTCATGGTTTATTGGCCCCTAATAATGTTGTTTCTACCAGCTTTGAAAAGCACACTACAAGTATTGGGTCTCAACTATTGAGAAAAATAGGCTACACTGGAAGAGGAATTGGGAAGAATGGGCAGGGAATTGTTGTTCCTATTTCCCCTAAGATACAAACATCTAGAGCGGGTCTTGGATATGATGTTGTTGGTGTTTTTTCACCGTCTACATCTGACCTTGTTGAATCCAGGAAAGTGCTCTTTGTTGCAAGTGAAGTTCAGAATGAGTTGTTGGAAGATAAACCTATTGTTGATTGTCCTGAATAGGTTAATGAAGTGGATATGCCAGAACTTGAAGATTTCACTACAGGTGACAGTGTTTTCGATGTACATGATTGTACTCATGTTAGTACATTGGGCTTTGATCTTGCAAAACCAAAATCTATGCCATATCGTCACCCTCATAAGAATCAAAGAAATTTACCAAGGAAACAAAATTCTTGGCAACATGGTAGCTATTCCTTCATATATCTGCAAAGAAAACATGAAAGGAAGAATCGTGGACGAGTGTCGACTATTAGGGTACACTTTATTAGAGTGATGAATGGTCACACCATAAGTTTCGCGGATGCTTGAGGACTTCATAGAGATGTGTATTGTCAACTATACAATCATACAATAGTCCTCTTTCTTGCCATTAATTCATTTAGAGTGGTTGAGTGAGGTTCGACAAAATGTTCGTCAACTGGAGGTTCAACTAGACGTTCATTAACTGAACTTTTGACTAGGTTGTCCATCAACTAATATTTTGATTTAACTATTTTTTCTACCTATAGATCCCTTAGTTGTGTTTAGGGGAGGGAGTAATTGGATTTGGTGATATGTAAACCCAATTGTTGTCCTCTTATTGAATCAATTGGGACTTGTTCTCTTGTTGTCTAGTCGACCAATCAATGGGGACTATGTTTTGCATAGTAGTTGGAAACTTGGGTGACAGATTCCTTTTCTTTTGATCCATAAAGGTATATCAAATTTATTTTCTTTCCCAATACACAATTGGAATGTAGCATCCCCCATCCTAATCGAGGGACATTACTTGCATAAAATACACATAAAAATGAAACTTTATTATTGTCCATTTCCTGTAGGTTACTAGCTATAATTTATTCACATTTTTAACCATATTTGGATACCCAAAATTAAATGAATCTACAACATTCTAAATGATCATGAGTGCAGTTAATAAACTCATTCACAGTGGTAAATAAACCATTCACATACATAGATTTAAGCACAATAATTAAACTCATGAAACAACTTAGAAATAGATAAACACTTGTGCAACCAATTGCTTGGAAATGACATTCCACCCAACCTGCATAGACTTGTTTTTTTGAGTCTCAACAACAAGTCACCCATGAGCTGGGGCTAGAAGTACACAAGAGAATGGTGCCTCTAACAGCCCACTCACAACTCAATATTACACAACCCACTTGTGTTCTTCTATAACTATCCCAAATTTCATCCATCCCTCTTCCTCTTGACCTTCCCACCCTAAGGAATATACCCCTTCATAGCTCTTATTCCATCAAGTGTCCCATTCATTTATCAAGGTATCTCTAGCATAGGTAACCAAGAATATCTCTACTAGGAACTCAAGGGAACTCACTTCCAAGAAAACCACTTGAAAAAATAACAACAACCACTTGTTGTTATAGTGCAACTCACGCAAGAATTCACTCTTCAGGCATGACAACCTGACTCTTCGGTATTTAGCTCCAAATTCTCCAAAAATGCTCTAGAAATCTCCATAATTTGTCTATCCCTCTTGCTCCATCTCCTAAGATCTCTTTTCCTATTCTCTGCTTGTTGTTCATGAAAAACTCCATGTGTAAAATTACCTGTTACTCCCCATACAAATTTCCTATATTTTACCAAGACTGTTTATTGCTCACTTTGTCCAATTTTGATTTTACTTCATCCCCATGTTTCAAATAACTATGGGATGTGACTATCACACCCACCCTCTTACATGAGTTTAATGATTGGACTCTCATACACTCAAACAAAAATATAGAAGGTTGTCCCCAAATGATAATTAAATTCAGAAATCTGGGTTGAAGTAATACCCATAATGTTATGACCCAAGGGGATCATATATATGGTTAAATGTATATGATATGACCCCAAGGGGGGGCATATATGGGCCTAAATGTAATGATCCAAATACTTAAAATATAATAGCAGAACATAAGTACACACCATGTACAAAATGTGAGTGTGGAGCACAACTCCAAGATAGATAAGCTATACAATAACTCCTTAAAGAATAGGAGAACCTCCTCCTAATCACCAATTACATTCATACATCACAATTCACCCATCCCCAATAACGAATACATGATATCTATATATACCTATTCACACCTGCACATGAGGCCCCTTTACTATTAAGCCAACCCTATTACATATATATTTACACATTACATGTACATTTAGGCCCATATATGCCCTCCACCCTTGGGATCATATCATATACATTTATCCCTATATATGCTTCCCTTGTGTCATAACACTCTACGTTCTCAATTTTCTTCCCTATGGTTGCAAGTTTATCACGCACCTGTGTGATCCTCATGAGATAGTTGGTAACATTATCAGATCTAGACATCTGCATCAATATGAGTTTATTCCTTAAGACCATTTTCTTATTCATGCTTTTTCTCTGGAATAACCCTACCAAGGCATCAAACATCTATTTGGTCGTCTTCTTCTCAGATAAGTTAGGAATTAGATTATCCTTTATTGAATCCAAGATGACCCTCTTTGCTTTGATATCCGTCTTGTTGTGAGCTTCCAAAGCTGTTGGATCTATTGGTGGAGTAACAACTTTTTCCACTAACTCCCAAAATTCATACTCCTTAAATTCCAAAGCTACTATTGTTTTTCAAGAGAAGAAATCAGATGCTCCATATACTCTATCTTCAACTCTTAATGGTGTTGTTTCCATCACTAAGACCAGATAACCTGCCCTAGAAATAATATGTTGCTGAAAATTTCCCTTGTAATAGCCTATATGAACTTGTACACGATTATCACCACTAGATCCCATGTATGTATGCGACTGCGATCACTAAAACCCGTGTATGTATGCGATTGTGACCATTGTGACCCTGCATATACGTAATTGTGCTCAAAGCCACCCGTGTATGTACGTGACTATGCTTTATGTGACCTACGTACACCTTAGTAAACCTACTAAAACTTAGTTCTTCCTCAGTACAATTGTTTTCCTAAAATCCGTCCTTCGATTTCCGCTTGCTGGTTATGGATCTGAGATCTGGCTTCCCCTCAGAGCACCTTCTCAGATACCATGTTGAAATTTATCCTACCCAACACTCGATAGTTAATTCCAAATAAATCACTTATTGAATTAAAGGACAACTAAGTAATCAACTAAACAGGCAATGGAAGAATAAACAAGGAAACCAAATCAAGCAAACATAAACACCAATATTTTTGGGTAGATACCCCTGGAAAAACCTCGGAGGGAAAACCAGTGCTGAGAATGATTTTATTATGCTAAAATCAGGGCTCTTGTAACAGGGATAATGGCCCACTGAGAGAAATACAACTACAGACAAACTGACAAAGTCTAACTTGTTGTACAACCCATAATTGCATGCTTTTCAAGGTGTATGCAAATTTCTTCACTAAACCTATGTATGTATGCGATTGTCTCCACTGAAACCCACATACATGTATGGAAAGACTATATGGAAAGCTTTGTACGACGCAACATTCTCATATGGCTTCCTCTAACTGAAATCCACATGCATGATCCTTTGTTCTCTCTTCTTTTTGACCTGATCTTTAGATGGAAGTCCTTCTCCACCTATCCAAGATTTTGAATCAAAGTCCTTTGTGATCCAACTCTCTCGAAAGTAAATCCTCTACTCTCAGGAATCTCAAGTGTCAAGTGTGTTCCTCCTTCACCCTAACCTTGATTTTATAATCGTGAGTTATAATCTATTTCTAATCTCCAAAGTGATTGACAATTGAGATTACTTCTCACACTCACTTGAGATTTAGAAACATGTTAATTACTTTTAGCACTTTCCTTATATAACTCAATTAACTAATTACATAATTAATTAATCAAAGTAATTTGCTTTAATAATTCCTTTAATTAAAGTAAATAAAAGAGTATAATGCTTCAAACGATTTCCACACGTCTAGAGACATAAACCTATGTGGAAATACCTATCTAATGCTATCACTAGCATCAACAACTTCCACCTGCCCCATGTTGTCAATACTCTTTGTGGTGGCGGTAAAATGACATGTGCCTGCAGTCATCTCCCCACCTGTTAACACCTTATTTGAGTGAACACATGATTTTTTTTTTAAATTCATAACTCAATTTAAAATAAAAATAAAAGAAAGGTAGAAAAATAAATAAAATTACAAAAAATGATTTTTTTTTNCCACCAAAAAAAAAAAAAAACTAAATTAAAGTGTTAAAAAAATAAAAATTAAAAACTAAAATAAAATTCCCCAGATGGGGTGTTATGTATGTCATCATGACCATGCACCTGGATGGAGGAAGCCCTACCACTTGGTGGCTTGAGCTTCCAAACGGGCACGTGGAGGGTGCCTCCCATCTCTTCTAAGGTTCGTTCATAATATGCACTCCATGTCTGGAGCGTGAGAAGGTTGAGATGTTGTTGGTTTGTAGTAATGTTGAGGGAAAAAAAAATAATTGCAAGGTCACTCCAACGGTTATGACGATCAATCTATGCCATTGAACTGCAGGTTGGTTGGAAACTTCTTAATGCACAATCAACCCTGTTATTCATTCCGGCTAGAGTTTCCAAACGAGAACGTGGAGGGTGCCTCCCATCTCTTCTAAGCTTTGTTCATAATATGCACTCTGCATCTGTAGCGTGAGAATGCTGAGATGTTGTTGGTTTGTAGTACTGTTGAGGGGACAATAAATAATTGCAAGGTCACTCCAACAGTTATGACGATCAATCTATGCCATTGAACTACAGGTTGGTTGGAAACTTCTTAATGCACGATCAACCCTATTATTCATTCCCATTAGCAGTTGTTGGTTCTGGTTAGTGAGACTGACGACCCCCTACCTAATGTTGTTGGAATTCTTCCTTGATTAATGTCGTGCATTCAGGAACGGGGGAATTCTTTAAGGGGCAGGGGTTCCCATCAACGAACTAGTGTGTAGCTCAGACAAATGACACTTTCTTCCAATGATTTGGAGAGGGTGGCTAATGCTTAGTTGATCCAAAATGATGTTGCACGTGGAGAATTGGCAATTCAAGATGATGCTCTGGTATGGGGTGCAAGGTAGAATGGTATGAAGACGATGATGATACCATGGGTGAAGCCACTCAACTGGCCACGGCATCGTTGATGATAAGAATGGTTCAGAGGGATGTTCTTGGAGAGACTGAATTCATGAAGGCGGGAAGGCCTCCATCTAAGCCCTTGAAGTTTCTGTTGGAGCACATATGCCATGGTAACTCAACGAGAGATTTCTATTTGGAGGAGGACCACTTGAAGCTTCTCCTCGAGGTCTGTGGTAAGGTGGCGGACTTAAAATTTAGAATTGAACAATTGGACCAAAATATATCTATGTTGTTGGCTTTATGCTCCAACCAAGCACAACATCACCCTGCACTAGACCTGTCCAACCAAGATGTGATCCTCCTGAACATGCCAATCCCTCTGTAGTTGAGTCACATGGTATCTCCTCTAGATGAACATGTTTCCCATTCAACCCAGTAGTTGGTCGCTGCTTTCTAGATGGCTCTTTCTCACAAACCTATAGTTCTAGCCTCAAGTATTAGTTGTGCTTTGATGTCTATACTTTATTATCTGTCTGGGATCCTTACAAAACACTTATAATTTTCTTTTTATCCCCCATGAGGATTTTTAATTTATGAACTATGCTTGGACTGAGTTGATTTCCTTTCATGGAAACTCAAGCTCAAGAAGGTTGTATATGTAAATTTTATGTTTTCTAGAAAGTAATACAATTTTTCTTACTTACAAAAAAAAACTTAAATTAAAACAAATAAACAAAAAAATATATTTAAAACACAAATTTTAAAAACAAAAACCAAAAATTTAAAATTTAAAAAGAAAATGTTCAAAACAAATTAAAAAAAAAAAAAAAAAATTAATAAAAAATAATCATTACATAATTTCAAAAAATAGCGTAACATTGGAAAATCCGGGGGGAGGGTGATTCCCAGAATTTCCCATCTCACGTCCCCCCTCCCCATGCCCAACTCGTACCCAAGTGAAAAAATAGTCTATAGCATATTAATCCAATCTCGTGGGAATTCTCAAATGCATGAAAACAAGACAAGTCCAAAGATTCATACATACATTGAATTGATTTCTCCAAAAAGAAGCCAGCAAGCATCCAATTAAAAATACAAAAGTAGTTCCATGTCATTGAATCTTCAAAATCCCTTTACAATATCGTCTTCATCCATATGCATGCAAATAAAATAAAGTAATTGCAAGAAACTAAAACAATTATTTCCCTAACTACTTGAACTCTCAATTCCATTGATCGTTGATTGTCTTTTGGCCTTCTCTCAATCGTTATAATCCTTCTAGTCTTCAAATGTGTCATTAATGTGATTGGTTTGTGGGAAGCAATGTTGGTTCAGTGGCAACTTCAACAAAACAATGTTCCTCTTCCATTTCTTAATATATTGTTTCACTTTTCGTAAAGAAAAATTCAATAGAGACCTATTCTTTACAAGAACTTCAACATGGTCCATGAGTTGCTTGATAGTAATGATTGAGATAGTAAGAAGAGTTTGTGTATCACAAACACTAGTTTCCTCTATTTCCTTAGTACCTATTCTCATTCAAAGAAATCAATGATGGAACACAAGGTAAGGAAATTGCATTTTGAAATGGTTCTTTATATTAGGTGCCATATATTAGCTATTTCATTGAATTCAAAATCCATCTTCTCACAAGATTTATGGGCTAATTTTTTCCAACCAACTAGATCATAGTTGATAGTAACGATTTCTTGTTTAATTGAGTAAAGAACATCTATATCAAGTCTTGACATTTCCTAATGAATTCAAACTATAGTTGGACTTGCTCTCCTTGAATCTTCCATGCTAAAAGATGTTTCTGAAAACCTACACCTTTTCATAAAACTTCCTTCATTAAAAATTCAACTTATCCTGAACAATACAATAATAATATATGAAGCTAGAAGGAACAAACTAAATAGAGCGATAATAATGCACTTAATTCTCCAACTTTACAATTTTATCTTATTGTAACTTCGGCGACTTGACAACAATGTGACATAATCTATAGTTGCTTCTCCAAATGCAATCTTTGCAAACGCTAGGGATTCTAATCCGGTATTATTAACATTGAAGACAACTTCTTGGGATGTCAATACAAGCTCCTTGTCAACTGCAATTTTCTTTCTTTTATGGGATTGCATTAAAATTTGCTTAATTTTCCAATATAATGTAAAACTATCTAAATTAGCTACAACCAAGCATGGGAACATGTACATCACCTCTGGTTATCATCCTGGATTAACCTACTTTCACAAATCTCTAAGGTGAGTATACTCCTCCAAATGGCTTGGGCCTTGACAATCCTAGGATATTTTGAAATCATTTTGGTTGATTCTTTTTTCTTCTCTCGACCTTGGCATCTGCCTTAGCCTTCTTACTCTATTCATGTTCCTGGGATTTCTTCCTATCCTCCTTGGATTCCCTTTCAACAATAACTTTCTATTGAGAAATCAATTCAATTTCTAATATGTATTGTTCAACTTTCTCATTTGCTTCTCTTTGTATCATGGTTGCTTTAGCAACAACTATTCTCTAGACATCCTCGATTTCTTTATGTAAATTAACTACTTGAGTATAAATTTTTTCTCTTTTCTTATCTTCAAATTCAATTTAAGAACTCTGCATTTGATCTTTTTTTTGTTGCACATGTTTGTAATTCATGGTTCCCTCCAGTGTTTTCTCCTCTTTTGAATATTTGTGCTTATATGGCCAAGTGAATTCAATCTCTTTAAAATGTGATTATATCGTAGCTTTTGAATCATGCCTTCTAAACCACCCTTCTCTGACATTGTATTCTTAAATAGCATGGGCTTCCATTTCAACAAATTTGGTGTTGTTGAATACATACATTCATATGTAAAGGGGAAAATACAAGTAGCACCTCGTATTATCCTTAATTAAGGAAGCATTGAAATTGTTAAGGATACTCTAATATGTGTCTCCCTCATGACCAACGTATATGGAACAAATTTTGGTAGTAAATGAGGAGGATTCATTGCTCCATAAATCCTAATATAAGTAAAATGATCCTCAATATGACAACTCCCTATCTCATTCAACATAGTCATAGCTTCTTTAGACATTTTGGGTTCTTCCTTGCAAAAGATAAGTTCATACAAGTGTGAAAATAAATTATCACAAATATGGGTAAATTTCCATATATACTTATGCTTCCACAAGAGTTGACAATACATTTGTACTAGGGATTTCACTAAATCCAACACCAAGCCATTCCTCTAAATTCATTTCTAGCACAAATGTTATCCAATAAATACAAAGAAATATAAAATTTGGGTGGGGAATCAAGTTCAAAGAATTTGACCTTGATGAGAACCCTCATCAAATTATTGAAGAAAATGTCAACCCGATTATAAATCAAAGTCTTCTTGATGATAACATGCATCAAGGGTACTCGAGAAACTTTGAAGTGATAAAAATACTTTTCTACACGAAACTAAATAAATGTTATTGCATAGATAAGAGTTTCCCTTAAATTAATAGATGTATAAACACATTTGCTTCTCAATTTAACTGCCTTCCTTTTATACACCATTTCTCAAGTACTTTGTTGCAATATTTACTAAAACCTACAACCCATTTTGGTGTCATTTGTACCTCCAATTCAGGGAACTTATAGGATCTCTAGAGGTTTCTTGGTTGAAAGGACGTGATACAGTGGCCTCTATCATTCACAACTATTCACTCCTATAATAATACATGCTTAAATTATGGTCCATCAAATCATCTATGTGAAAGGTAAAATAGTTCACCTTGTGACTGCATTGTGTAGGTGATATTTATGAATGTTTGGATAAACAACTTCATCCTTGTTATCATCATCCATTAGAAAGGAGGACAATTCTCATCTTTAAAAATCTGGAAAAGTTCAAACTAATCAGGGAATTTCACCAATCTTGGGTGATTGGAATTATCAAAGAACCAGTCTTCTTGCTTCAATAACCACTTATTGCACAAGAACATACTCCTGCTACATTACTTCATTGTCTTTGTTCTATGAGGTATGTAAACGATCTAGGAAGAATTTCAAAAGAAATACAACTCAAAATTATAGACTAGGAATGCAAAACCAAAGCATAAATATTCAATCATTTCCTATCACAATCATTTATTATAGATCGATTAAAAGTAAAAGGAAATTTATTCCATTAACCATAGAACCATGAATCATCACTAACCTTGATTTCAAATGCATCATATAAGAGATTTGGAAACTAAAAATCAAAAAGAGGGTAAAAATCAAATCTGCTTCTAATCCCTACTAGAACAAAAACTCAAAATTGATTAAGTGTTCAAATAAACTCACCAATAAGGATTCAAACAAGGGACTTAAAAATGGAGCTTTACATATGAGGCTGAAAATCTAAAATTGGGTAAAGAATGGGTGGTTCAGAAACATCACGTTATCTCAGTCAAAATAGTAATGATTAATAATCATAGTCAAGATAATACTACCTATGAGACTTAGATACATCCAAACAAATCCTTGAAAAATGAAACACATGATATAAACAAGATTGGAATCAAATTTACCGAGTGAGGGCATCGAAGAAGATGGAGAAAGAATTTGAGATGATTATTGAAATTCTAAATCCAAGAGGTTTACAATATTACAAGGGTAGTTATATCTCAAAAATATTATGTGAAAAATATGTTAAGTGTTGAGCTACATGGAAAATTAAATTGGTGTTTTAAGTTGTAATGAATTCGATTATGTCATTGAACATTTAGCTTGTGCCATGACTGGGAAATGATTGGGTTTATTAAATTGAATCGTACCAATCAATAAATGCAATTAAACCACCATCAATTCCATATTGTTTGAAAATTTATGCACCAACAAAAAAGCATTTTGGATCCATCAAAAATATTTTTAGTATGCATCAAAATGAAAAAGAAAGATTATTTTTCAATCCACCTTGCAGGGCACAGAACAAAAGAAAAATTGATAATCGAAATGTCTTTGTGGGTATCATGACGAAACAAGTTAATATTTACAAAAGCTCTATATATAATTCAAAAGGACAGTGGGAGACTTCCAATGCATCGATCATCTTTGAAACATTAAACTTTGAAATATCTCCATGGGAGGAAAGAAGGGAATAAAATCAATTTTAATAAATCTCCCACTAGTTGTGGAGAAAAACTAAAGACTCATCTTTTGAAACACTCTACATCTACAGGGATGAACTGAGAATCAAATTTTTTGAAAATCCAATGTGGCTTCAGGAAAGAAACAACAATCGACTTCTAATACTTCCCTCCCAGGTTGCGAAGAAAAATGAATATGCATTTTTCATAACTCTCCATAACAAAAGTGATAAATAAAAAAATTTGAAAAAATAAAGGTTCTTTTCTATGTGATGAAGGGAAAATAAAAGTACAAAATGTAACTCTCCAATATTATCGGGAAAAATATAAAGATCGATTATTCAAAGAGCTCCATAAGGCTAACAGGAAATCTAAAATATTAACTCAAAAAGGTTTGATCATATAGTGGAAAAAAACCAAAAAAATTGTTCTTCAAAAACCTTCTGCAAGTGTCGGGGGAAGTAAAATATCAAAAAATGAAAATGCTTGGATGTGTTGTTAAAAGATATTGGAAGACTAGATTTACTTAGACAAAATTTGAAATTGGCACAAGAAATTTAGACCATAAAATCTAGCAAAGAGAATATCATATGAGGTAGACTATAGAGAGCATAAGCAATTGATTTACAAATCAAAACATTAATCATGCAAAAGAGTAAAAGGAGGGTTCCCAAGTTGAAAAAATGTAGGGGGAGTGTTGAGGCCTCAACACATTAACTATGGCATTGTTTCAACATACTTCAAGAATAATTGATATGACTCAAAGGGTTCATATATGGGGGTAAATGTATATGAAATGAGGTAATGTATATGTAATTAGGGTCTACTGAATAAATGGCCCACATCGACAATGAATGAGAATAGGTATATATAGGTCAATATAGTAATTATTGGGGGGACATATGAGCATATGATTTGGATATGAATATATTGGGGTATTTGGAGGAGGTTCTCATATTCTTTAAGGAGTCATTGTGTGACTCATCTCTATTATCACTTTTGAGTTGTGATCCACACACACATATTGTGTACATTGGTGTATTGTGGTTTATTATGTTATTTTAAGGATTCGATACATGACATTTGGTATAAGAGCTGACGATCCTTGGGTTTGGTTCTTTCAAATAAGTCATATTACCATTTTTGCTCTAACTTTTTTTGGGTTATATTCAATGACAAATTTTTTTAGGGTGTGTAGAGGACAAAAAAAAAAGTAATTTAGGGATTTTGACTAGTTCTGACACTAGTCTCAAATAGGTGCTCTTGGTAAAATAATTATATATAAAGATAGAAAAATAATATACAATTCCACTAGTTGCAATGGGAATTATACAAACTGGGGTGTTTCAGATCTAAATTCCATACATTTTAGTCAAGTATTTGTGACATGGAAATGTTAGCATATTTTTTTGTTGGAATGTCCAAATTGAATGAGACTTTTGAGAGATTGAATATAAAATCTTAGAGTACATTATGTTAAAAATTTGGTAATATAGGGTCAAATTTGGAGAATTTGTAATGGGTTGAAAGTTGGCTAGAGAGATAGTTTCCAAATCGAGGTTTTAAAAGGTATGTTAACTTGGAATTATCATAACTTTTGACTGGGATGTTCAATTGAGGTTAATCAATATTTGTTGGAAAAAAGAAACATGGGATATTATATTTTAAAAGTGATAATAACTATCTAGAATCATTATTGTTAAAAATAATAAGGCTATAAGCTCAAGGTTTTGGTTAGACCCAATATAAGAATCAATGGAAATAACTACCATTTGTGAAGATGAAACCAATCCCATGGAATGGTTGAAGATGGTAAAAGAAACTGGCATGATTCCTTTTGAGGAAGGTTTTTGTTTTAATGGTGGATATTTTAAGTGGTGGAAGAGTCTTGATGAAGACACTAGATTATATGTCACATGGGAGGAATTTGAAAAACTCTTCTCAAATAATTGGATCAGGGATACAAAAAAGGAGGTGATGTATAAAATTCAAGATGAATTAAAAGACTAAAAATAATATATCAATAATAATGGTGATGATTTTTCCAATATACAAGCCATTCATGAATCACTCATTAAGGAGGTCCATAAATTACAACAAGAAAAGGGTAGCAAAGGAAAGTGGGAAAGGATAAGTCAATGGAAGAATTGAAAAAGAACGACGAAGAAATCAAAAGGTTGCATAAGCACAATCAATACCTTCTTAACAATCTTAAGAAGATGAAGATTACTTTACAAGAGTATGAATCAAAGTATAAGGAGGAATATGTAATAAGAAAAGTTGAAGAGAATACTACCAAAATACTTGAAGAGGAAATTTGCAAGAAGGTTGAAGAAGCCCTAAATACTAACTCGGTAAAATCATAAATGAAATATAGAATTGAATAAGGACATGAGAATTTGATAGATGATATCATATTGCAACTTCAAAAGGAGAAGGAAGACAAGATTCAATAAGGTTTCCAGAAAACATTTGAAGAAGTTGAGCTCTAGCTTGAGGATGTACATGTCAAATATGAAGGTATTATCCATAAGGATAAATTAATCAAAGACCAAGAATAGAGAATAGAGGATTCCATTGTCTCTTGAAAAATATTGATGATATGGGTGTGAAAAATTAAGGAAACCCATTAAAGGTGAAACCATATCGACACCCTTTCTACCAAGAAAGACAAGAAGATCAACATCAAGATTATTAAGAAAGAAGATGGAATAATCAACAATTATTCATGGAATAGGGCATCAAATAACCATTATTCGACGAGATATTATCAAAGGCCAACAAATATGATGAATTAGAGAAGTTACAACAACATCACATGGGATCAAAGGAAAGAAAA
>ML789458.1:43853-67134 GCA_009831015.1 Picea engelmannii
CCCCCCCCCCCCCCCCCGCCTTTCTACCTTTAAGTGGAGGGGGGGGTCCGAAATCGAAGGAGCATCTCTCCAATGGCTGCAGTTCGAGTGCCCGGATCAACGGCGCACAAGAAATCTTGGCATCCTTTGTCATTCTGCGATTAACCAACGTGGGCCCTTGTCCTGTAATGTCATCTTTTGTGCCACTTGTTCTCTTCCCGACCGAGCGATAAGGCTCGCGCCCTTTGCCCTTTCCTCATCCTCCAACATCTATCACTCCCCCCTCTCCTAGTCCGTATGATCCCTTTTCCACTTCACCATCCATCCATTGTCTGCCACGTGTCCCGCCTCTTTCCACGACAACCTCCCACCGCATGTGCACCCATTATGTCTTGTATTCCGCTCCTTCCGCTTATTAGCTTTCGCCACTTGTCTTCCCCTACCGCCTCTCTCACTCCTCATCGCTTCTTACTCCACTCCCCGTTGTCTTGAGCCCCATCACTCCATTGCTGTGTCCCATCTTCCGTGCTGGCTTCCACGCCTATTCTTCAAGCCATTCAGTTATTCCAGGTGGCAGTGCGGGAGGCCCTCCACGTCCCGAAAGTGTCGAGTTAGTCGGGCCATCCTCGATCTCGATGAAGCAGTTGGTGGTGGTTAGGCATCGCCTCCACCATAATGGGAAAGCCCGACAATGAATTAAAAGCACGTCGATTCGCCGCTGGAACTGTCAGGAGTTGGATTGTGTTTGCCATAAGTTGCACGATCTTTCAGAGACTGCAGATGTTGATTGTCAGAAGCCATGCAGACGCAAAGCTTTCAATGCAATGTCTCGATTCCGTTGTTGTTGTTGTTCTGAGTATATGAGGGCATTTTTGCCATTTTTGTATCTATCGATGGTAGAGCTAAGCTCCGGACTGTAAGGTTTCAACAAACATTCTGGTTCTCTGGGTTGTGTATCTGTGTTTGAGATTTCTTGTTTTATGACGAACAATTCTCCTTTTTCCATCTATGTTTTCATCTCGTATCAGAGAGTTCACGATCGAATGCTTCGCGTGAATTAGCACAGTTATGTTATGATAAATGATTTGTTGTTGCATTACTGTTTTCTCTGGTTTCCCGCATTTAGGTGTAAGAGGATCTTGCTTTCAGATGCTTTCTCTCACAGTCTATTAGAAACCTATTGTTTATGACAGTCCTTTGCACTCCTCTCAAATAAGTCTTCCTCCTACTCGCCCTTATTACAACTCGTTGTTTGAATTTTATCTAAGACCTCACTCGCCCATGCATGCCTGGCCTAGTTTCAGAGTTGAGACGATATTGTTCCGAGTTTGCTTCCATTTGATCACCCCTTATAAACAAATCGTGACATTAAACTTATGGGTGTCAGGCTCTACTCCTGCAAGCAATCCAGGAGTGACTTCTGACGCTAACATTTCTGGTGCCATTACCGGGGACGAAGTTGAATATTTTCCTCGGATTTGAATGACAAAGATCAACTGATTCTGAAGGTGCATCAGATATCAGAACTTGAAGATTGCTACTGTGCACCTGGCGACTCCATTGTGATGACTCCGCTGGGTAGAACCTGCTCTATCAATTGTGGCTTTCAGAGGCAGACACACGAGGTCTAATCCACACTTGCCTTTAGCTACACCAGAAGCTGACTCAGAGGCGGTGCATAGAAAGGGAAAGAGCTCTGCAAAAGAAGTTCCCATCGCCGAAACAGGTAATACGCCATCCCCTTCTGTGAGAACTTCTTTTTCTTATTCTCAGCTTCCTAGTCGTCCTTCCTTTGAGGTTTCCCATTTTCTGAATTTCGGGAGTGTTCCTGCTGAGTTTTCTCCTCCTGGTCTAGTATCAGAAAGAGAGATCCTTGTCACTCCCCCCTCCCTGGAAGTTGTGCCTCAACACAGACCTCAAGCCTCTGAAGGTTTCACCACCCCTCCTCCTATTGTTACTGTTGCTGGAGGAAGGGAGCTTTCCGTGCCTCCGAGTATAACAGCCCGTTCTCCGAATTCACCGCATTCCCCCCTCCACTCTGTAAGCTCGACTCCTGTCTCTCCGTTTCAAATCTTGCCACCCTCTAGCCCTCCCACACCTGTTGTTCCTATGGTTGGTGCTAATCCCCCTCTGAATAGAATGGATGCCATAGTCGCTGCTAGATATGCTCCTTTAATCCTACCCCATCCAATGAATCCCCTCCCTGCTGGAGACTGTTTGAAATACATGCCCAAGTTCACTGGGGAAGGAGACATAACTGTTGAGGAGCACCTAGCTGCTTTTTACAGTTATGTAGAAAACTTGAATATCGAGAATGAAGATGTCTAGATGAGAGTTTTTGTCCAGAGCCTAGATGGAGAGGTAAGGAAATGGTTCAGAGGATTGGCCCCTGGATCTATTGCTGGCATTGAAGCCTTGGATAACGTTTTCTTGAGGCAGTGGGGGGACATAAAAGATTTCATGTATTACATGACAAAGTTTGGGTCTCTGCGGAAAATGGAAGGAGATTCTGTCTCAGACTTCTCCAAAAGATTTAATAATATGTACAATAAGATCCCTGCAGAGATAAAGCCCTCAGAAGCCTCTGCCCAAATTTCGTATGCTGGTGCATTTGATCATGATTTCTGCCTTCTATTGAGAGAAAGAAGAGCCACCTCCTTAGCTCAAATGCAAGACGCTGCCGTAGAAGTGGAATCCAACATATTGGCAGCTGACAGACTGAGGAACAAAGCTAACACAGACAGAAGAAAGGGAAGATCCGAAGCCTTAACTTCTGGCCCATCGTTGCCCCACCCTCAAGTGAACAAGCTGACCGAGATAATGAAGTTTATGACCAAAGAGGTGGAGAGATTGAAGGTGGAAAGGAAGCAAATGTATAAGGGCCCTCAGAACACTGAAAATAAAGGAGGTTTCAGGAGGCCAAATAATATTGCTCCCCCAACTATGCACAGAGAAAGGGGAAGAGACAGAGAAGACCAGAGGATTCAGGCTCCTTTTCAGAACCATTTGGTTGCCCATGAGGAAGAAAGAGAAGCAAATGAGCTTGATCCTGAAATCCACTACCTAGAAGACACTCCTCCTTTTCCTCATCTCACTCAGACAGCTTATGAAGAGTCTCTCATGGATAGTTAGCTAAATGAATTGAGCAAGGGAGACAAAGCTAGCGGCGGTCGAGGCAGGTAGAACCTGAGGTCTGACAAAAGGGCAGCAACACCTGATGTTCCCGAGCAATCCACTAGAACAGAAAAACCTGTTGATGAAGCAGCAAATGCTCACAGAGGTAAGAAGGCTCAACCCCTCTCTCCCACTGTCCATAATCATGTTCCTGAAATAAGAGAAATCCTAAAGTCTACATCTTCTTTTAATTTCGAACATGAGATTCAAAAGATCAGAATTCCTGTGCCACTCACTGAGTTAATTAAACATGGGGAATTCAAAAAATGCTTCTCCGAGCTGTTGAAATCTGAAGCCTCATACCCTCTCACAGACTCCATAAACCTCCAAGATGAAAGGCCTGCAGTTGTCCTAGGTCCCATGGTAGAAGATAGAGATGATTCATCCCCTCCCTTCTACACTTCCCTGAACATACATGATAAAGTGCTACATAATTGCCTTATGGATTCAGGGGCCTCTCACAACCTCATGCCCAAAACTGTCATGGAAGAGTTGGGACTAGAAGTCACCTGAGCCTATCATGACCTCTATTCTTTTGACTCCAGGAGGGTGCAATGTCTAAGGGTCATCAAGGACCTGGTAGTTTCTTTGTTTCAGCTGCCCATGAAAAGTATGGTCATGGATATTGTGGTAGCTGATGTTCCCCCCAAGTTTGGCATGCTATTGTCAAGATCTTGGATTAAGAGACTTGGAGGAACCTTGCAGATGGACCTCACATATGCCACTATTCCAGTGTTTGGAGGGGAGCATAGAAGACTATATAGGGAAGCCCAACTGGCCTACATAATCAGTGATGAAGCCAACCCTACCAATCATCCCATCTATGCCTTGGACACCGATTTGGGCTCCAGTTTACTGCAGCTCACCCACACCCCTGAGGCTCCTTTACATATCAGAAAGAAACCCATTTTTAATCAGGAGACACCCCCTCCAACCACCTCTGTTTGGAAGATGTTCTTTGATGGAGCTTCCTCTAGTATAGGTGCAGGTGCCAGAGTGGTATTCATATCACCCTGTCAAGAGACCATATCTCTGTCATACAAGCTGGAATTCGAAATCACCAACAACGTGGCAGAGTATGAAGCTCTGGTTCTGGGATTAAGATCTGCCAAGGAAATGGGAATTAAGGAGATGGTTTTGTTTGGAGATGCAGAATTGATCATCCAGCAGGTAAAAAACGTTTATCAGGCTAAGCATCATCGGCTCAGGAATTACCGGAATGAGGTATGGGACCTAGTTGATAATTTCTTCCTGGCTTTTAATATTTCTTACATTCCAAGGGAGGAAAATGCTTCAGCCGACTTTTTAGCTGTCACAGCTAGCTTGATCGAAGTTCCTTCACCGCCTGTGGTCAGATCTGATGTTGAAATAAAATACAGACCTTCTATACCAGACAATGTCAAACACTGGAAGGTGTTTGAAGATGATCAGGAAATCGAGAAATTTCTCCAGTCCATTGATGACTTTTCTACATTGCACATAGATAAGGATCCTGACATGGAAGGTGACCATCACCCTGGGGAGTTTGTAAATAAAATTGCTGATCACCAGATCATTCAGCTACTGAGCAATTACATTCTGAAAGGACTAATCCCATTAGAAAGATTGTTCGATGGAAATGATGTGGCAGTGAAGGGTAAAGTTTCAGGTGATGATGATGACACAGCTGAGTGCGACATAGACACACCTGAGGAGCCTAAATTTGTCAAGTTGTCAAAGAGTTTGACCGAGGAGCAGAGAGCCGAATATACTAAGTTGCTGAAGGAGTTTGTTGATGTGTTTGCATGGACCTACGAAGATCTCAATACATATGACACATCGGTCATTGAGCACAAGATCCCACTGAAAGAGGAGGCTAAGCCATTCAAGCAGAAGTTGAGACAGATAAATCCCATGCTGCTACCTGTCATGGAAAAGCAGGCCTATGCATTGGTGAAAGCTCTCAAAGCTTTCAGGATCTATGTCTTGCACTCAAAGATCACTGCATATGTCCCTTCAACCTCTGTGAAGGACATTCTTATACAGCCTGACATAGACGGGAGAAGGGGTAAATGGATCGCCAAGATCCTGGAATTTGACTTGGAGATTAAGCCCACCAAGTTGATAAAGGGGCAAGGTTTGGCCAAGCTGCTGGCTGACTCCAATTGCAAGGCTTTGGGGATTAACTTCATCAATGAGCAAGCTAAGTCATCCAGCAAGAATTCTCAGGCCATCATACCACTAGCAGCATGTCCCTGGTACAAGGATATCTTGTATTTTCTGCAAGAATTAAAGCCCCCTGATGGATTGGGAAAAAGTAGGGCCAGAGCTTTGAAGCTCAAAGTGATCAGATATTGTCTCGTTGACCAAGCCTTGTATTGGAAAGACCCTCTAGGGATATTACTAAGGTGTCTAGACCCGCAGCAAGCCCAGAGGGTGATGTTCGATTTCCATAGCAGTCTCTGCGGAGGTCATCATTTTTGGAAGACCACCGCCCACAAAATCCTCCGGGCTGGGTATTACTGGCCTACTTTGTTCCCTGATGTCTGCAGAGAAGTCAAAGCTTTCATCAAATGCCAGAAGTTCTCAGGTAAGCAGCAGCTCAAATCTCTGCCATTAAAGCCTGTAGTGGTTTCGGCACCCTTTCAGCAGTGGGGATTGGATTTCATTGGAGAGATTCATCCTCCCTCAAGTGGCCAGCACAGATGGATCCTCACTGCGACCGATTATTTCACCAAGTGGATAGAGGTTGTCCCCACCAGGAGCACTTCTCACAAAGTAATCATCAGCCTCTTGGAAGACATCATAGCCAGATTTGGCTGCCCAAGCAGGATTGTCACTGACAATGCCACCCCCTTCAGGTCTGAGCCTCTGGTCAAGTTCTGTGAACAATTTGGAATTTCATTGGTTCACTCTACTCCATACTATCCTCAAGGAAACGGACTGGCAGAGTCCTCCAATAAAAGCCTAATCAATCTTATCAAAAAGCTACTGGAGGACAATAAGAGGGCCTGGGACTCAAAGCTCAAATTTGCTCTTTGGGCTGATCGGGTAACAACAAAGAAATCCCTGGGTATCTCACCTTTCCAGCTTGTTTACGGAATAGAGGTCGTTTTCCCCACTCAACTCGCCTTATCTGTGGCGAATTTCCTTCAAGACTTTGAAGGAGAACCTAACAATGTGGTCAGAAGGATTCATCAGATGGTGGAAGTGCAGCAGGTCAGAGAACAAGTCATGGACAGGGCTTATAGTCATCAGCAGAAGATCAAGCAGGCTTTTGACAGAAAGAGCAGAAAGAAAGAATTCGAGCAGGGTGACCTAGTATTCAAATGGGACGCACCCAGGCAGGACAGAGGCAAGCACAGTAAGTTTGATGCCCTCTGGTTGGGGCCTTTCAAGATCCTTGAAGTATGTTCAAACAACACTTATAGGTTGCAGGATCTGGAAGGCAAAGAAGTTTTTAGTGGCCCAGTAAATGGGCATTTCTTGAAAAAATGTTTTTTGTGAGCCGCAGTCGGCTCTCTTGTTTTGTGTAAATATTGTTTTTGTTTTGTTTTCAGTTTAATAAATGACTCCATAGCCCAACAACAAGGCACTGAATCTGCAAAGAGTTCTTAGAGCATCACAGGGACGACTCTATCCCCCATGGAGCCGGATGTTAGCGATATTTCTTGTAAGGGGGTCAGAATGTAAAGAATGGGTTAAAAACCCACTTGTCCTAAGTTTGGGATGCGAATGCGCCCACGTTTAAATGGAAACTGAATCTGGACGGCAAGGATCGAAGCGCCCAGATCAACGGTGCAGATGGGATTCCAGAGCCCCCCCCGCCTTTCTACCTTTAAGCGGAGGGGGGGGGGTCCGGAATCCGGGGCGCACCTCTTCAACGGTCAAGATTGAAGCGCTCGGATCAACGGCGCGCGAGGTGATTCCAGACCCCCCCTGCCTTTCTACCTTTAAGCGGAGGGGGGGGGTCCGAAATCAAAGGAGCATCTCTCCAACGGCTGTAGTTCGAGCGCCCGGATCAACGGCGCACAAGCAATCTGGGCATCCTCTGTCATTTTTCGATTAACCAACGTGGGCCCCTGTCCTGTCATGTCATCTTTTGTGCCACTTGTTCTCTTCTCGACCGAGTGATAAGGCTCGCGCCCTTTTCCCTTTCCTCATCCTCTGACATCTATCACTCCCCCCTCTCCTAGTCTGTATGATCCCTTTCCCACTTCACCATCCATCCATCATCTACCACGTGTCCCGCCTCTTTCCACGACAACCTCCCACCGCATGTGCACCCATTATGTCTTGTATTCCGCTCCTTCCGCTTATTAGCTTCCGCCACATGTCTTCCCCTGCCGCCTCTCTCACTCCTCATCGCTTCTTACTCCACTCCCCGCTGTCTTGAGCCCCATCACTCTGTTTCTGTGTCCCATCTTTCGCGCTGGCTTCCACGCCTATTCTTCAAGCCATTCAGTTATTCCAGGTGGCAGCGCGGGAGGCCCTCCACGTCCCGAAAGTGCCGAGTTAGCCGGGCCATCCTCGATCCCGATGAAGCAGTTATTGAAGTAGTTGGTGGTGGTTAGACATCGCCTCCGCCATAATGGGAAAGCCCGACAATGAATTAAAAGCACGTCGATTCACCGCTGGAACTGTCAGGAGTTGGATTGTGTTTGCCATAAGTTGCACGATCTTTCAGAGACTGCAGATGTTGACTGTCAGAAGCCATGCAGACGCAAAGATTTCAATGCAATGTCTCGATTCCGCTGTTGTTGTTGTTTTGAGTATATGAGGGCGTTTTCGCCATTTTTGTATCTATCGATGGTAGAGCTAAGCTCCCGACTGTAAGGTTTCAGTAAACATTCTGGTTCTCTGGGTTGTGTATCTGTGTTTGAGATTTCTTGTTTTATGACGAACAGTTCTCCTTTTTCCATGTATGTTTTCATCTCGTATCAAAGAGTTCACGATCGAATGCTTCGCGTGAATTAGCACAATTATGTTATGATAAATGATTTGTTGTTGCATTACTGTTTTCTCTGGTTTCCCACATTTGGGTGTAAGAGGATCTTGCTTTCAGATGCTTTCTCTCACAGTCTGTTAGAAACCTGTTATTTATGATAGTCCTTTGCACTCCTCTCAAATAAGTCTTCCTCCTACTCACCCTTATTACAACTCGTTGTTTGAAGTTTATCTAAGACCTCACTCGCCCATGCATGCCTGGCCTAGTTTCAGAGTTGAGACGATATTGTTCCGAGTTTGCTTCCATTCGATCACCCCTTATAAAAAAATCGTGACATTAAACTGATGGGTGTCAGGCTCTGCTCCTGCAAGCAATCTAGGAGTGACTTCTGACGCTAACATAAGTATAGAACATTAAGAAGAAAAAAAAGTAGTCCTATATTGATTCACCACTCCCCCTCTCAGAATAAGTACGTGTGTCAAGAATTGGTATCAAAGTTGGTTCCTTCAGGAAAATTCTAACCACTGGAAGTTAGATCCCTGCAACAGATGTGGACAAATAGGAAGGTTTCCCTACAAACATAGATCCATTATTTGATGGATCAAATTATTCCTTCTGGAGCATAATAACGAGAACTTACCTGATGGCTCTTGGATTTCATATTTGGAGTGCAGTTAAAAATGGTTACACAACTCCAACAACTCCACCTATAGATGCAGATGGAAAAAGGCTCTGTGACAATAATGCTAAAGCCATGAATTCAATTCTGTGTGGTGTGGCACATTCATAATTTTTCAAAGTCATGCATTGTGTTTCAACTAAAGATATGTGGGAAATGTTACATAATATATATGAAGGGGATGACAAGATGAAGAAGAAAAAATTAAAAACCCATAGAGGACAATTTGAGAGCCTTAAGTTGAATGAAGAAGAGATTAATGCAGCCTATTTTCTTCATGTTGATGATATTGTCAACACTTTCAAAGGATTGGGTGAAGAGGTTAAATAAACCATCACTATGCAAAAAATTCTTAGGTCACTTCCCTTAATATTTGATTCCAAGATATCTGTTATTGAAGAAATAAAGGACCTAGACAATCTGACAATGGATGAGTTACATGGAATCCTCATTGCATATGAAATGAGGATAGAAAAGGATAAAAAAGTAAATCCATCAAGGAAGAAAGTATCCTTCAAGGCATCAAAGAAGACAAAGACAAAAGAATACAAAACAAGTGTCAGCTTGTATAGTTAATCAGATACAAAAGAAGCCAACTTTGTCATAAAGCTCAAGAGAGGATCAAGAAAATACAAAGGTAATATTCCCTTTAAATGTTTTAAGTGTGGAGAAGTAGGACACTTTGCTGCTAAATTTCCTTATGCAAAAAAAGAAATAGAAATGAAGAAGAAGACTCCAACTTCAAAAAGTACAAGAAGGGAAAGACTGAAAAGAGGAGAAAGTTATACAGACAAAAGAAGGATATATATACCAATGAGAATAATATCTCTTATGATGACAATAACAGAGAAACATAAGATATTCTATTCGTGGCCCTAGAAACACATACTGATGTCCTAGAAAATAGAAACACAGATTCAACAAAAGAAGACAATCATGAGATTGATGTAGAAGTGGATCTTGAAGGAGAGCTCATATGTTCTCTAAATTAAATAGAGAGATTGAGGAACAAGAAATGTATACAAAAGGAGCATCTAAATAAGTACACAAAATAAATACTCTATACAAAAGAAATCTCTGATGAAACTGTAAAAATTATCATCAATCTAAAAACTCAAGTAGAAGAGGAAAAGAGAATTGAAGAAGCTTTGATAACTCAGCTAAAAGAAAACGAAGATGCTTGCAATGATCTAGAACATAAAATAGTTTGTCTAAGAAATGAGTTGGAAAAATAAAATACCAGCATGAAATTTGAGAAGACCTCTACAGCTCTAGATGAAATCCTAAACTATCAAAGATCATTGTTTGACAAGACTGGTCTTGGTTACAGTGAGAAGAAGGAAACTACTAAAGAAGACCCAATCTCCTCAAAATAGTTGAGTGAAGGAAAGACTAATAGTTATGTTGATGTTCTCAAAAATCCTTTCAACATTGAAGACAATAGGAGGGAAGAATAGAATGTTACATGGGAGACAAATCTTCCTCACAAAGACAAAATCATGAAGACTTTTCCATCAAGATGGAATCATACAATTAGGTACCAAAATCATTTTTCTGTCTATTATTACTCTTGCAATGGTTTTGGTCATAAAGCTATAGATTGTAGAATAAATAAAATAGGAAGTTATATGAGGAACAACAACAGAGATTCCTATGGATTCCTAAGGAGAAATTACAACTCATTTTCCCCTTTACTGAATTATAACATTATATGTTATAACTACAATAATTATGGGAATATAGCAAAGTTTTGTAGAAGTGTTTTCAGAAAATATAAGAAAGAGGAAACCCCAACAATCATGGAAAGAAATAATAAACAAAGGGAATAAAAGAAAGAAAAATTTGTGTTCATACAAGTTGCACTATGTGCACAAAATAATAGGTATAAGTGGTACATTGACAGTGGGTGCTCAAGTCACATGACAAGATATAAAACAAACTTTATCACCTTGAAGAAGAATTAAGGTAGTGTTATCTTTGGGGACAATGGCACTTCAAAGATAGTTGGAAAAGGCACTCTTAGTATTGAAAATGGAAGGGATAAGGTAGAAAAGTTTCTATGTATTGAAGACTTGAAGCACAATATTCTCAATGTTAGCTAGATTTGTGATCAAGGACACACTCTCACTTTTAACTCCCAAGAATGTAAGATCAGAAAGGAAAATTCAAGAAAACTAGTTGCAAGAACAATCAAAACCCCAAACAATGTGTATATTCTTGATGAGATTAATGGAGAAAAGTGATTCATGGGGTAGGCAGAAAGATGGTTGTGGCATAAAAGAATGGGCCATAGGAACTATGACAACTTGATAAAAATCAACACTAAACAAGAATTAAGAGATGTGCCAAAGATCACAAAACCCTCAAACATTGTTTGTAAGTAGTGTCAGCATGGAAAAAAATCAAGGGTGAGATTCAAGACAAAGCAATATGCAACATCCAAGTCATTAGAATTTGTGCATACAGATCTTTGTGGACCAACAAGAACTCAAAGTCTGCAAGGGGAAAATTAGTTTATGTTACTTATTGATGATTATACAAGAATGAGTTGGGTTTCCTTTCTCATAAATAAATCGGAGGAATTTGAAAATTTTAAAGCCTTCAAAGATTTAGTTGAGAACGAGATCGAACTTAAAATCAAATGTTTAAGGTTAGATAATGGAGGTGAGTTTATATCCAATGAATTTGAATAATTCTATGAAACACATGGAATAAAAAGACATTACTCAACTGCAATAACTCCTCAACAAAATGAAGTGGTTGAAAGGAAAAACAAAAATGTACAAGAGATTGCCACGAAAATGTTGAATGAAGCAAGATTATCCGTCAATTTTTGGAGAGAAGCAGTTTACACTACAGTTTACATTCTAAGCAGAGGGAAAATCATAGTTAACGGTGATAAGACACCCTATGAATTATGGAAAGGAAGACTAGCATCTGTCAAACATTTCATAATATTTGGAAGAAAATGTTATATCAAAAGAAATGATGAGGATTTAGGAAAGTTTGACTCAAGAAAAAATGAAGGGATTTTCCTTGGTTATTCATCAAGAAGCAAAGCATATAGATGTTACAACAAAAGACTACAAAAGATTGTTGAAAGTATAAATGTCATAATAGATTAAGCAAGACCCCATAAGAACAAACTGCAAATAGAAGAAGAAGAAGAAGAATATGAAGAAGATGAAGAGGAAATAGAACACCAAGATACACAAACCTCGTCAAGGTTTGTGCAGAAGAACCATCTAGAAAACGTAATTCATGGTGATAAAAACATTGAAACACAAACTAGGAGAAAATTGGCAAGCACTTCTAATTCTTGAACAAGTAAATCTCTCTTTGTTGTCCAAAATAGATACTGAATGTTTTGTAGAGGATAGTGTTGATAAACATTAGGTTAATTCTATGGAGGAAGAGTTGAACCAAATTAAGAAAAATCAGACATGGGAACTTGTCCCAAGGCCTAAAGATAAAAATGTGATTGGTACAAAGTGGGCATTCATAAATAACTTAAATGAAGATGGAAAAATAGTAAAAAATAAGGCAATACCGGTTTGCAAGGGATATGCTCAAGTGGAAGGTATTGACATTGAGGAAGCCTTTGCTCTTGTTGCAAGATTAGAAGTCATTAGAATGTTTTTGGCATTTGCGAGTTTCAATAATTTTAAGGTGTATCAAATGGATGTCAAGTCATCATTTCTGAATGGAAATCTAGAGGAAGAAGTGTACATTGAATAACCAAAAGGATTCTTATTATCATAAATTAAATATTATGTTTGCAGATTGAAGAAATCACTTTAAGTACTAAATCAAGCTCTCAGAGCATGGTATTCGAGACTTGACAAGTACTTGCATCAACAAGGATTCAAAAGAGGAATTGCAGATAGAAATCTCCATATCAAAACAAAAGGAGAAGATCAATTAATTATTGTAATTTATGTGGATGATATTACATTCGGTGGCAATAAAGATGATATGTGTAAAGAATTTTCCAAATACATGCAAAACAAGTTAGAAATGTTCTTGCTTGGTAAGCTATCATTTTTCTTGGGTTACAGATTACATAATCCAATATAGGGATATTTATTTCACAAACCAAGTACATTAAGAAGATGTTGAAGAAGTTTGAAATGGAAGATTGTAAATCTGTCAACACACCCATGATCACTAGTTGTAAATTGAGCAAGGAGGATGAATCAAATGAAACAAATAAAACTCTGTACAGATCAATGATTGGCAATTTACTATATGTGATAGATTCAAGGCCATATATTATGTAGGCAATAGGGTTAGTTGGAAGGTTTCAAGTTGCACCAAAGGAAACATCTATGCAAGCAGTAAAAATGATCTTTATATATCTAAAAGGAACTTTGGATTTTGGTTTATGGTATCCCACAGGTAAAAACCTTACTATAACAACTTACATAGATGCAAATTGGGTAGGTATGGTGGATGATAGAAAGAGCACCATTGGTGGAGCATTATTTCTAGGAAACCGTCTAGTATCTTGGTTAAATAAAAAGCAATCATCAATTTCCCTATCCACAGCTGAAGCAGAATACATTGCAGTAGCAACATGTTGTACAAAAGTGCTCTACATGAAACAAATGTTGAAGGGAATTAAGGTAGAGTATAATCAACCAATATCAATACTGTGTGACAATACTAGTGCAATAAATATTTCAAAGAATCCTATTATGCATTTGAAGACAAAGCACATTCCAATCAAATATTGTTTCTTAAGAGAGCAAGTCACATAACAAAATGTCAAGTTGGAATATATTGGTACAGAGGAACAAATTGTTGATACATTTGTGAAACCTCTTCCTGCAGAAACATTTGAGTATCTTAGACATAAACTGGGAGTGGTACATATGTCATCCAACCACTAAAGTGCTTCAAGAGAAACGCAAGCTCAGGGGGCGCTACAAATAGAAAGAAAGTTGTTGGTTGCATATATGGAGGAGTAAAGAGTAATGGGGGGGAATCCCTTTTCCATTGAAGTCAAAGGGGGAGAGTAAAGAGTAAGGGGGATAAATTGCAAAAAGAGGAAGAAATTCAAACAAAAGGAGAAGTAGCAAACATAGGAAGAATTGTAGACACAAGGAAAAGTTGCAGATAGGAGAAGTATCATAATTGACTAAGGGTTTCCATCACTGAAAAAGGGGGTTATTTTTGGAAATATTGTTGTCATTGATGTCATCATTGTCAAAGATAGGGGGAATTTCCTCTACGATTTATTTCCTTAGTAGAGAGAACTGAGGGAACATGCATTCTACAGTTGGAAGAGACTCACATTCTGCAGCTGGAACATCATCGTTCAGCCTCAAAATTAATTTCCCAGGCACAACCTCTTATAGGGAATCGATTGTGTGATAAAGACTTGCAGTTTAGAGTCATTTGTATAATTTAGCAACTTCGATTTATCCCACATCCATAGGGAAAATAATTTTCAATTACTTTATAAGGAAACGGTGTTGTTACATAATTTGAATGTGAATGGGAAAGTTATGAAACCCTGTGCAACGTGTTAACTTTTAGTCATGGGGCCCATTATATTGGATAAACAGACCAAAGTGAGTATTTATAAATGTGTGGATAAAGTCCCATGGGCCTGATTGTTCGATGGTCTGGTGTCCTGGTGGGAAGTGTAACTGAACCAGAGCATGGATAAATCCTGACTATTGATCATTAGAGATCAATGACTAGTATTGAATGATCGTATATCAGATTTCGTGTAACTATAGTGAATGGGTGAAAGCGTAATGTTAAATTCTCGAGGGATTGATGGTTCGGTGACCCGGTGATCTCGGTGCCTAGTGGCCCGGTATACCGGCTTAGATTATGAGAGCACCCTTGAAAGGAACTGGGGGCCCAGTGGTATAGTTAGTATATTGAGTATACCAGATATCGGATGCTTAGACCGGAGTGACTGCTTGAAAGTGTGGTACTGTGATGGGTCGATAACCCAAGGGGACGGTGTTCCAATGAAGGAAAGATCAACAATTGATATTGACTCGACTTGACTGGACTGGGAAAATAGTTGAAGGTGCAGTATTAAATTTTTGGTGGGATGGTGACCCAGTGGTTCTAGAAACATATCAATACACATGGCATAAAGTGATTTAATTTGGGTAGGGTTCCATAGGAAAGGTTCCATATTGGGACCTCGATTTTTTTTTGAATATTGGTTGTGTTTCAATAAGTCAATACCCGATAGTTGGTGGTCTGGTATGATGGATACTCGGTGATCCAATGGGTCTTATACTTGGTACTTTAGAAAGTATTATACCTGCTACCCTAGTGGTCTCGATATCTGGGGAAATAGATCAATCAACGGTCGTGATTTAATCCAAGGTTCATCGGACGATCGTTGAGCGTTGAGGTTGGGTTGTGTGTGTTAGTGGTCGGTGAACAAATCGATGGTAACAAATTAGTCTTGGACCCATTCGACATTTCTTGAGTGTTAAGGGTATGAACTATGTGTTGTGACCAATGAACAGATAGCGTGTGATGGAAGGAATTTGAGACTGGTTTCAAAGGATTTTTCCAACCCAATTTAAAGAAGAGCCAAGGGATTTGGAGTTGGCCTCATGAGCATGATTTGTGGTATAAGGATGAATCCTTGGGCATATGGGCTCATGTATGGAGCAAACCTACTTTTGCCTCAGGGTCGACCCAGGAAATTTCCGCATCGTGAGGCCTATAAATAAATGATGTCATAATCCATTTTAGAGGTGTGTGTTAGGGTGTAGAGTGAAGTTGAGGCTCTGAGGTTCTCATGTTCTAGAGAAGGAAAGAGAGAGAGATATAATCATATAAGGGTGGTAGGGAGGTGTCAGGTCAAATAAGGAATATTTGGAGTCTCGTTGATTGTGAACAAGTGGAGAGTTTTATGGCAATTACAACAACCACATAACAATTATTGAAACAACATATTTATGTAGGTGGAAGCTTGAAGTGAAGTGATAATTGTGAAAAAATAATAGTTTAAGAATAATTTAATCCAGATAGAAGATTTGAAGATTGATATCTCTAGTAGGTTGGTGCCTATAGGTGTTGTTGAGTTGGTTCTCAGCTGAGGGGATTGGTGTCTCCAGTAGGTTGGTGCCTGCAAATATTGTAATTGTAGGTTGGTGCCTACAAGTGTTGCTAAGTTGGTGCTCAAGTAAAGGGATTGGTGTCTCTTTCAGGTTGGTTCCTGTAAACATTGTAACAGTTTGGTGTCTGTAGTAGGTTGTTTCCTGTGAACATATTTCAATATAAGTTTCTCGTGGTTTTCTCCCATTTTAGTTTCCACGTTAAATATTTGTTTATTGTGCACTATATGTCTGTATATATTTATTATTGATTGCTTATGGTTTAAAAGTAATGAATTGATAAGTATATAACAATAAGAAAAGAAAAAGCAATCCTATATTGATTCACCCCCCACTCTCTGTATAAGTAAGTGTGCTAACAGGGGTAAATGTACATGTAATGGGGTAAAAGCATATTTAATAGCAATCAGACTAATAAAGGGTCCACATGTGCAATGAGTGAGAATAGGTATATATATAGGTTAATATAGTCATTACTAGGGGGACATATGAACATAGCATTTGGATATATGAATGTATTGGGGTATTTGAAAGAGTTTCTCCTTTAATGAATTTGTAATATAAGTAGAGAGGTAATATGGGTGGTAATATGGGAGATACCCTATGGGAATATGGGGTTATGTATTATTAGTGGAGGTCATTCAGTGTAAGGTGGACTAGGTCCACTATGGTATTAAATAAGGCCCACTATGGTAGTTGTGTAGAACAAATGGGTAGTTAGAAATAATAAATGGGAATTCTAGAAGATACCTTCTCTAGAATGTTCCTAGGAGATAGATAATGCTATATAAGGAAGTGTAAGCAATGTAATTGGTATGGTGAATATTATTGTTGATGTACAAGCAAGTATTTTTTGAGGAGTTTTATCCTTCTGTAAGGATTAATATATGGTGTTACCTTACCTCAAGGGTTTTTTATATTCTTGTGTTTAGTGTTTCAGTGAATGGTTTTATCTTATTCTTTGTTATTTCTGAAGTATATTTGTAGATGTAGAATTGGTACACATTAGATTTGTTGTGTAACCCATCTCTATTATTTCTTTTGGAGTTGTTCTCCACACTCCAATCATATGTACTATAATTTAGTATGCTATTTTAAGGATTTGATACATAAAAATAACTTGCTCTGATACCAATGTGATTTGTAATTGATCAACCTATGGCCAACCTTATTCACTATCACATTTCTCTTTATTTAATTATTAAGTACTTAATCTGTGTGTTTATGAGTTACTGTGTGAATATACATGACTGTATGTTAACCTTCAATTACTCAATGTAAGAATAATCATAATCACATACACAATGAGATAGATAACTACCTTGGAGAACCAATTCAGGGAAAACTATAGCTCGAAATGGCTTATGATCAACTCTTGATTGTCTTTAGGGTGAAATTATAGATTAAAATTGCTCAATAATGCTTCTATTCATTGGGCTTATCTCAAATGAAAACACATAAATATTTTTTTTTCTCTATAACAATCTTCCTTCATGAACCAATCTGATGTTGGTTTTGGTCCTCTCCAGTTTCTCCACTTCTATAGTCATATTTGCAAATTTAGGCATTGAATTGACTAACAAGTGAACTATCATATCCTCTCTCTAAATATCCATGACTTGTGCTAATTGAATTCAACCATAAAGCCATTCTTCTCCCTCCTATTTAAATCCACCTATCCAAAAAACAATAGTTAGAAAAAATTCAATTACTAGAGGATTGGAGTGTAACTCCCTTTGTTCATTATGGAAAATACATGGATAATTTTATCAATGTGATGCAGTCTTATTTACTTGCATCCATAGTCTTGAGTCTACATCTTCCTTGACATGTGTTCCCAAATGATTTGATGTTGCATGGGCCATAGATGAAAGACTTGGATTCTCCCTTCAATCTAGGTGTAAATTCTTTATTTGACGGTGGATGGTGGAGGGAAAAGAGATAACATTATCCCCTTTGCATACTACATATTCCACCTCATAGTGTGTTCTACTTCCCTTAAGATAGGACGAAGGCAAAAGGAAACTCCCCCTTTTGTTAGACTCCAATATTTTTCCCTACCTTGCTTTACCTTAGTCATTTCCTTCTATGGCAGAGGTAATTCCCCCTTTTATATACTCTAAGCTCCCACCCCACTTTTCTTTCTCCCTTTCAACCTCCTAATACTTAAACTTCTTAAAGGGGTTTAAAATAATTTAAGTTATGTAGAGGGTGGGGGTTTGGGTTCCCTCAAGTTTTCAACCTACATTCTTTAGAAAGGCTTATAATTCTAATACTTAAAACAAGTTTTCTATCCCAAGGCTCAAGCCAAGCCTTGGAAATACACAGTGTTGAGACAACACTTATCGATTTCCATTATTGTAGTTGATTCATTTGGATTAGACATATAAAGATTATAATGACCATGGAAACAATTGAAAAATGGTAGGTGGCACCATTCAACAAGTGCCACCTAAAATATCAACATATTTCCATTGCTTCATGTATGGCATAGTTGTCTTTATTCTAGGTGGCACTCGTTGAATGGTTATTGAATGAAATGGCAAGGAATTGCCTAAACTTGCATTTGAGATTAGTGAATACTACATGCTTTTATGTTTGGATGAGATTCAATTCTTGCATGATATTAAAGGTTGATCTTGTGATGAAAGATACTATCAAACAACATTTTAGAAATTATGTTGAGTTGGATAAGAGACAATGACCCAATGTATCTCACGAAAATGATAGAATCGTTGTATTAAATATGTCAAGACAAAACTTGGATGATGCCTCTTTCAACATGTTTAAATGAGGACTAAATTTGTTGTTGCATCAAGATGAATCCATATGAAGATATTAACTATTGTGTTGAGGAATCCATAAAATAATTATCAATTGGTGAAGTAGAGAACATGAGACAAAATTGATCTACAATCTTGAAAAAGGTAAAACCTCCAAAGATGAAAATAAGCAAAGAAGAATCATTAGAACTAAAAAAATATGAGATCAAACAAAAACATCATGATACTCAAAGTAGACAAAGGAAACATCGACATGGTAATGGACATAGAAGACTATCAAATAAACATGATTAATAACTTGAAAACTAATGACAACTATAAAAAGGTTAATGACAATCCAAGCAATAAAATAGTGTTAGAAGTAACAAATGCACTTCCTTAGGATGAAAATATGAAGAAGAGGCTCACTCCAAAGAACACGATTGTGCCTCAAATATAAAGGCTACCAAATATTCATCAGTATGGTGTAACTTTAAGACTAACAGTAAATATGATAGATTCACCTACCTACAACCTCACAAAACTCCTTGTCAAAATACGTAAACCACTTGTGGCACTAACACGGTCTTTTATCAAGGGTTTAACCCACTTTGTAGAGAAAATGAATAATTAATTATTATATGAAAATCAGGGAAAATTTTAAGGATCCATACTTATCTTAAAGTGTAAAAACCTTGGTGAATCTTAGTAATTCTTAAAATGCCAACCATAAAATGTTTGGCAATATTTTTGTAAAAAGATTAAAATTTCTAAGGTTTTTATATAGTTTCTAGAAAAATTTTACAATGTTTACAGTAAAATATGTTTATGCTATAAAATTTGGGTGAATAAAATGAAAATTGGCAAATAAGTTTTTGGAAAAAAAAAAACATGGAAAATTAACCCAGGGTAAAATTTAGCCCCTAAAGTTTTCCTTGATGAAAATGATTTCCTAGTTAGTTTTGAAATTGTATTTCTTTACATAAAAATTTCAATTTATGATGCCATAAGTATTATGGAAGAATCACATATGGAGAAAACAAAATTGGTTGAAATATGATTAAAATCCATTTACATTAGTTTATGTGGTAACATATATGCGTAGACAACTTACATGGCTATGGGCTCTCCACTTTCTCTGGTTGTTGTGTAACTATACATGGAATAGTTTGAAGAAATGGCCATCAACCCATTTCCATTAAAACCAAAACAATGGAAAAAGTTTGCAGATGACATGAATGTTATCTAGCCTCATGGAAGAGTATTTTGAATGATTTCCTAGATCATTTGAACAAAAAGTTAGGGCACATCAAATTCATAATGGAAATTGAAGAGAGGAAAGAACTTTCGGTTTTGGACATGATAATCACTTAGAACATTGATGTTTCCTTGGCACATCAATATTACCAGAAGAAGATGCACATGGAAAACATTTGCAAGCTAATTCACATCATTGTCCTACTAAAAAATTAGGTCTCATAAATACAATGGTAACTAAATAGAGCACTTGAATCATGAATTACATAATCTCTCCAAAGTGTTTAACATATATGAATACAGTGAGAAAAGGGTAAGGAAGGGATTACAAGGGGATTAGACTAATTGTCATATAATATGATGAAATAATGACACTGAGAAGGCTTTAATCACATTACCTTATATCTAAGGAACAACTAATAAGATAGCCATACTTTTTTTTAAAGGACATAAGGGTGGCTTTCTTTCTTTTGAACACCTTAAGAAGCATGATGCTTGATTGTACTAAGGATATGATGAATCTTATGCAACACATGTATATTTAATTTTGTGTTATTGTGGTAAAGTATATATCAGAGAAATTGTTCATTCAATGCAAATCAAGTTAAAATTCCAAGTTAAAAGTCCATGGGATTGATATATTTACATAAATAGACACCAAAAAACTATCTTGGTTAAGAATTCTTGTAATTGAAAACATCATATACATATTTGGAAAATGCAAAGGCAATCACTATATCAAAAGACACATCCAAGAAGGCATAGAAATTGAAAAATGTCATAATATGAATACAGATGATGGCTTGAAATTGAATAATTATTGGTGTCTCGTTATTTGCCTTCTAAAGAAAACCACTCCTCATAATAATCATGGTTGATGTTTTCTATTTGTGGTTTCCTCATGGTGACATTGGTACACACCATATTTGAAGGATTAAATTTGTATTTATGAAAGGGTTGTTGGTATATTCCATGTGAGAATTTTTTAAGAAATGGATTATAGTGCCTCTGCCATTTAAAATTATTTTCATTGTTTGTTATCCTCTTTGTAGATAGAGCCAATTTGGAATCATGCTAGACAATATTTATTCTCAAGCTTACAGATAGATGCTTATATATTTAACTAGGAATTCAACACATAATTTCATTTAGAAAAGGAATTGCATTATGCATATGATATGAACAATTTCCTCGCATTTGCTTTCACATCAAATTAACACATATTCTCTCGAGAAATTACTATCATTCATCTTTTATATCCTCAACCTCCTTGTTTTGTAACATTTTCAAGAAATAAAAAATTGATAAGACTTGATACTTCTACCTCATTTGAGGAAGAGGTCTCTAAATTCATAAACAAAAATAAGATTTTACATCACAATATGTCCAAAGAATAGGAAGAACAAATAAATTATTCTCATATAATTTGCTTCAATTCCTTTAGACAAGTTAAAAAATAAACTATAGTAAAAATTATGTTGCACTTAAGAAGAAAGATGTGTGAAAATATTAAAAAATTTAACCATCCTCTTCCTCCCAAATCTTTTAAGCTTATGCATCCATCATTAGACCTTCTTTTGACCAGCCATCGACTTGAATGTTTCATTCTTTGTATATATGTTGAAAATGAATGGATTGAAAAGTCGACCTTATAGCTTGGATATCTTCAAATATAGGGCACAAGAGGAAGTTTTCACATGAATAACTAACCACCTTCTACTAAATCACCACTTGAGAATTCACAAACCCTTGTAATATGTGAGCTCATTTTTCATGAACCAACATAAGGGATAGCTTCAAAGCCATAAGCTTTGCATAAAAAAAAATTCCCCTTCCCATTCCAACTTTAAACGTTAACCAATAAGATTCCAATATTTGTACAATACCCCTTGCTTCACAAACCTATGGATCTCTTTAATCCACTCTAAGAAAGTACATCTAGGCTCCCGACTTGTCTACGTCCTCAACTACAATTTTCCTTGGTTTTTCATCTTTTTGTTGGACATAACAATTGATGATATTTAGAATTTTCATTGCACATTGTATGGGGAGAATAAACCTATCCTCAAACAAACTAGCATTCCTAGACATCCAAATCCCCCAAGCAATAATTAGAGGGAGTGCTTTGTGATTTTTCCCTACCACATTCCCATTCCATTTTCTAATACACTCTTCTATTAAGTTTCCACTCCACGCATTTTTTAATAATTTAAAGGATTCAATGTCCTTCCATACTTGTGTAGAATGTGATCATTTAACCAACAAATGATGTACTGCCTTGTCCTTTGTCTTGCACAAATAGCATCTACAAGGTCCATTCTTGTTCCTCTTTTGTAAATTATCCCTTGTAAGTATCTTGTTATTGAGGGCTAGTCACATATATATCCAATATTTTAAAGGAAACTTATCCTCCCAAATATTTTCCCACCACCAAACTAGCTCTACATTAATATCACATTCACCAAGAACCTTGTAACCAAGCTTTGGAGTATAAATACCTACAACTAGATTTTTCAATCATAATAATTCAATTGCATCTTCTTTTACACTTTCATGAATAGATCTAACACTCAATATATAACCTTGTAATAATACAACATCTTCACCACCAAGCCCAATCTATTCAATTGTTTTCCATTCATGTCTCCAAATGGTTTTGATATTTCCATCAACTACTTGAGAAAGAGTAAATAACCCCTTCTTCGTAAAATTCTTAATGAGATTCTTTGTCAACTTATATTTTTCCCACAACCTACTCATGGATCCTCACCTAGTATTATCCTATTTCCATCCCCTACCTTCCATACTAACCACCTACTTATAAGGAAAAATTCTTTTACAATCACCTTCCAAATGATGGATTGATTATTGGAATATTTGACTGGAGATATTGCCAAAATATCTGTAAAAGTTGACTAAATATACCTTTGGTGGATCACATGCACCATAACGATTTACCCATTATTAACCTTCACACACTTTTAGTTGAAAGGTTTTTTTCAAAATGTTATATGTTTTTTAAACCCCATCCTCCTATCTCCTTTGGGTTTTCTAGTATTTGTTGCTTGACTAAGGGAATTCCCCTCTTTTCCTAACTTCCAGACCAAAGAAACCTATATCTTATTCTTCTAAACTTATCCAAAACCCCATTTGGAATGAAATCTAATGTAATCTAGTACACATGAATAGCTTCAATCACATTTTTTTCCAAAATTAGTTCGCCTCCAAGAGACAACTAATGATCACACCAAACTAAGAGTCTTTTTTCCACTTTGGCTATTAACTAGTCCTAGTCTTTTGTCCCATAGACATTTAGCTTAATGTAAAACCCTAAATATTTCAATACCTCTTGAAGATCAATATGATGAAATGGAAATATATCTACAAAAAAATCTAGTGTCAT
>ML789458.1:72659-101062 GCA_009831015.1 Picea engelmannii
ACCAACTATGCAAGATGTATGCAACACTAAGTGTGACTATCTCCATGTGCTTTAGTTCTCGATACAAATGTTTTTGCAATCCAATTTCAAATTTTAGAACAATATTTTCAACTTGATTAGGAATGTTGAGAAGGATTTGTAACTAATTGAACATGTTAATGTACTCTTGTATGGGCATGTTGAAACCTTGACACAAGCAAATCCATTTGATGTTCATATCATGTTTGTATTGTTAAAGTGTAAGCTATTATTAGGTTACTTTTCAATTTACTAGATAACCATAGCATAGATAGGATCACTGAAAGAAACACAATCACAAGATACACAACATTTATCCTGGGAAACCCTCATGGGGAAGAAAACCCAACAAAACTTTCTTAATATAGATAGCCAATACAATGCCAAGACAATAAACCAAACACTAGAGAATATCCTCTCCCAAGAAATGTGTCTCTCTCTCTTTCTTCTTCTGGCAACTGGTAACTACAGCTTCCTTCAATACTCGTGCACTAGATGAGTGAGTTGAGTGAGTGAACAAATGAGTGGCTAGCTTCCTTTATTTATAAAAACTGGCAAGTGTTGAAAGGAGGTGTCTCCTCACTAGCAGGGCCGACTTGTCTTTCTGGGTGGTTAGAACCACTTTAATTTGCCTGGAGGCCGATTTCTTAATTTTCTTATTACAATTAGGGTTTGACCAATCCACAAAAGGGGATTGATCTAATGAATAATAAATATATATTATCTTTTACTTTATCCACAAAAGGGGATAAGAATATTCTTTGCAGTTACACAATATTTCAACACTCTGTCTTAACAAGAAGGATATTCTTTATCTTTTGACAGGTCATTGGATGTCATCATCAACTGGGCAACATCATAAACTGGGTAACATCATCAACATCATCAACTGGATAACAAGAGGCATCAATATAATCTACTTGGTCATCTGGAATCATGATCACTGATTGGCATATCTATAAATCATCAGAAGTTTTGTTCTCTTTATCTTCGCACAAAAGATAATCTTTCTTTCTTCACACAGAAGATATCTTATCTTCACACGGAAGATGTCTTATCTTCACACATAAGATATTCTATGAGTTTTTCCATTCCTTTTATGTTCTCCCCTCTCTTGTAGTCATCTATCTCACCCATCCACTGGGGAGGACTACTACCATAACTTCAATTCTAGTCATCCCACATGAACTAGAGAGCTAAGATGCTAGCCTGGGCAAGACTAGACTCTCTTTCCATGATCCACACAGGATCACAACACAAACCTCAAAATCCAACTAACCATTCCACATGGTTAAGGTTTGTGTTCCAGGCTACTCGATCCTTGGCCAGACGAGAGTATCTGCCTACTGCCCCTTGGAGAAACATCCACACTCCTCTTTGTGAGGGTGGTCACACCCCTCTCAACAAGGGTATTCTAGCATGTCCCTAGAGTATCCAAAACTCAACACTTGGACAGAGGAAAACCTTGGCAAATTTCCCATTCCCCTTCTCTACAAAGGTCTCTTCTCTTTCTCCTTCTCTACGAAGGTCTAGCTATGGGATCTGAAAAAATCTTTTGTGGTCCAAAGTATTTCCATGGTATAATACCATGCTACCCATCTGTTGGGCACCATCCATGTACTGGATAAATTTCATCTTGATCAAAATATTTGGGCACCATCCATCTGCTTTCCTAACTGCACCAAATCACGATCCTCCATTTCAAACTCGGAGACATCGCTCCATATTGCACCAAACTAGGAGCTTCTTTAATTGTGTAACATCTGATAATCATCGTCCTTGAAGTTCTCTTCTGTAATATCCTGGGTGCCTTCTTGATTTCAAACATTTCTTTCTTTCTGTCTTCATACTGGATCAATCTAATCCCTCTGCATATATAAGAATGGTATTGGAACAACATGCAATTACCTGCATCTCATCAACTATATCTGAGTATCCATCTTTCTATTCATCTTGAACATTTTTGTTCTTCATCTTTAGGAGCCTCTTGCTCCTATATAAATACTGGATACTGTTTGGTCTCTACTGACTGTCACCATATCATAAGTCCTTCTCATGTTGTCTAACCTTTGCAAGTCAAGGCATAAGTTCTTTCTTCCGAGACCTATAAACTTACTTACAATATGCTTTCTTTGTCACACTCATGAGTGATCATACCTAAAATAAATATTTTATCTCCTTCTTTATCCTCTTCTTTGATAAGTCTGCATAGACACTGAAATAAAATGAGGTTAATTAACATTCTCACAAAATCTAACTTGTAATGATTAAGTAATAAAGTAAACAAGATACTAAGATTAAACATGAATACGTATCTTTTGTTTTTGTGTGGGGAGGCTCCACGAACTCCACCATTTGCTATCTTTCTTTAGATCAACTATCTTCAACTTAAAGTACATAATCCTCAATTTCTACTAAAGCTTTCTTTGAGGGAGGAGATTCCTCTTCCTCTGCCACATGTTCTTGATGCTTTCTTTTCCCTTTTCCTTGAGGACAGTCATAAGAAAAGTGTCCCAACTTTTGACAGTCATAGCACCTGATCTTTGAAACATCTTTCTTCTTATCTGGAACTCTTATGGAATTAGTTTCTTTATTGTTCTTCCTGAAGGAACTTCTTCTGTTCTTTTGAATAGTGAGAGCTTCCTCTTCATCAACAATTAATCTCTTTTGTTTGTCTGCAAGTCTAGATTCTTTGTGTGTGCAATCTACCCATAACTTATCAAACTTGGGTAACTTTCTTCTTGCACACACTCCTTGTACAAAAGGAATCCAAAATGTTGGAAACCCATTTAGGGTTGTGGTTACAAGCTCTTTGTCACTAATGACATATCTAATAGCTACAAGCTAATGTCTAATTTGAGAAACTCTCATAAGATAGGATGAGACAAATTCTGAGTTTTCCATCTTCATATTACGAAGTTGATTTCTTAAGGAAAGATTTCGGCTAATGTCTTTGCTTTCATATAACCTACTGAGTGCTTCATACATTTGCCTTGTTGTCTGTAGTTCGGATATATGAGGGATCAAGTTTTCCTTTACTGAATCTGACACGATTCTCTTTGCTTTATTTTCATTCATCTTGTGCTTGGTCTTTTACTATTCTTCCTCTGGTTCTGGTATACCCACTGTAACATTTTCTAGGATATCATTCTCGTCTAGAATCATCTGCAACCTATGCTTCCAAGATCTGAAGTTTCCAGATCCTTCCAACATGTCTACTACCCTCATCTCGGTAACCATTCTTTCTTGTAGTAGAAACCCTAGCCCTCCGGGCTATAGAAATAATAGAAAAATCAAATTTCTTGGATCTGAAAACTGAACTCACCAAAAGATGCACTGGACAGAGGCGAGTATGCTGGTATAGTCAGTTTCTGAAAATTCCAAATTTTTCTCCTTGAAACCGAGCTTGCGGAAATCTGGACTGGTGCTTCTGGTACTGGTTCTAGTTTCCTGGTTTTCTGGTACTTTTGCTACTTCTGGTTTTCTGGTACTAATGAAAACTAGGGTTTCACTTTCCGGGAGTGCTATCCACTGAAAAGGTGCGCTGAAGGTGCCAATGAGTTCCTTAGGCTAGGGCACACTTTTCTGGATGATCTTTGGGCTGGAATTCGTCTTTAATAAAAATCCCTAATTTTCTTGTACGACAACAATGACGTTTTTCTTTTTCCTGTGAAAGATGCTTTCTTTAGCTTAGCTCTGATACCATGTTAATGTTATTATTAGGTTACTTTTCAATTTACTAGATAACCATAGCATAGATAGGATCATTGAGAGAAACAAAATCACAAGATACACAACATTTATCTTGGGAAACCCTCATGGGGAAGAAAACCCAACAAAACTTCCTTAATATAGATAGCCAATGCAATGCCAAGACAATAAACCAAACATTAGAGAATATCCTCTCCCAAGCAATGTGCCTCTGTCTCTTCCTTCTTCCGACAACTAGTAACTGCAGCTTCCTTCAATACTTGCACACTAAATGAGTGAGATGAGTGAGTGAACAAATGAGTGGTTGGCTTCCTTTATTTATACAAACTGGCAAGAGCTTAAAGGAGGTATCTCTTCACTTGCAGGTTCAACTTGTCTTTCTGGGTGGTTAGAACCACTTTAATTTGCCTGGAGTCTGACTTCTTAATTTTTCTATTACAATTAGGGTTTGACCAATCCGCAAAAGGGGATTTGGTCAATTACAATGCCCGACATGATCAATCCACAAAAGGGGATTGATCTAATGAATAATAAATATATATTATATTTTACTTTATCCACAAAAGGGGATAATAATATTCTTTGCAGTTACACAATATTTCAACATGTATTTGGATGGATATAACACAAGACTAAGGGATTCCACAAACCCCATCCAAGTGGTAACTAGATTTTGATTCTCCACATGGTTTGTAACCAAAAATTTGGCAAGCCTTGTGAGCTTCAATTTGGAAAATGGAACCTTCTTGTCATCAAGAATCAAGTTCTAGTCAAACTAGATGTCTGTGTTAAGAATCCAACTTTCAATCATTTCTAGGTCACATGATCCATCATAAATAAGCACCTCATAATTGAAACACTAGTAAGATGGATTATTGATGGAGATATCATTAACCTTTGCAGCTAATGATGTTTATGCATGTAGCATCGGACATGTACTTCCACATTTGCTTGTGTCTAGGATGTGGAAGTCGTCGAGAGCCTTCTAATTGTGAGACTTTACTTTAGTTAAAGTACTTAATTAAAGTAAAGTGATTTTATTAGTGAGACGAGACTTATTTAAGGAAAATGTTTTAATTAGCATTAGTAAATTAAATAATTCCATTGATCTCAAGCAAGTGAGAAGTAATCTCAGTCATCAATCACTTTGGAGATTGGGGTTATGTCATAACTCAATCTTATAAAAGCAAGGCTAGGGTAAAGGAGAAGACACCTTTGGTAAGATATCAAGGTCAGACTTGACACTTGATACCTATGTTGAGAGAGTCAACACATAAAGGTTTGGATCATATTGGATAGGTGGAGAAGGACTTCCATCTAGAGATTAGGTCAAGGAGAAGAGAGAACAAAGGTTGTCGCATGTGGGTTTCAATAGATCGAATCGACATGAAAGTGTTGCATCGTACATAGATGTTTGTATAGGATTTCCATACGTGTATGTGGGTGCCAATGGATATAGGCACGTATACGCGGGTGAACTTAAGGGCAGGCACAAAAATATCAAAAAGCATGTATATATGGGTTGTACAATATATTGGACTTTGCCAGGTTTGTCTACAATTGTATTTCTCTTAATGGGCCATTATCCTTGTTACAGGAGCCCTAATTTTAGCATAATAAAATCATTCTCAACATTGGTTTTCCCTCTAGTGTTTTTCTAGGGGTATCTACCCAAAAATATTGTTGTTTATGTGTGCATGGTCTGGTTTCTATTTTTGCTTCCGCTAGATTTATTGAGTTGAATATTTTAGCAATGTATTTTTGTTTTGTGAGTTGCTAATCTAATTTGCAGTGAGGAAATCACTAGATAACGAGATACCTAGGTGCTAGAGTAAAGGGATTTCAACATGGTATCAAAGCACATCCAAATCTTAGATCCATAGTAGTTGATAGCAGATCTATTAGATCTGCAGGAGATCTTAACATATCTATAAACAACAGGTGGAAATCGAAGGACAAATTTCAAGGAAACAAAAGTATTGAGGTAGAACTAGGGTTTTGCAATTTTACAGGGTTGTACGCACTTAGTAGAAGGAACATATGTATACATACACAGGCCTCTTTGGAGATAGGAACGTATATCTAGGGTGCGGTAGGCAAAGATGCGTTCATACATGGGTTTTAGTAAGGGAAGGTACGTACATATGCGAGTTGTAGTGGTGATAGGTGCGTATAGGTCAGTACAAAGGTAGTTTCAACAGAAAATTTTTGTTGGGTAGCTTGCTGAGCAATGGCAGGAGGTCGAACAACCAATAAGAAGATCTCAGATAGGTGGAGAAGGACTTCCATCTAGAGATCTAATCCACATGAGAGAACATAGGAGCTGAGAAGGAATTTTTCTCATGTGCTTAAGTCATCCACTTAGGACCAAAGAAGGAATTTTGATCAAGTGCTTGGGTCACGAAGGAATATGAGTTAAGGAGATATTAGATGGGTGAAGAAGGAAATTCATCTAGAGATCAGAGGATGGCAGATCTATCAACGAGAATGGTAGAGAACAACGAGCAGGTAGCTCCAAAGGTTAAGCAGCTCAGTGGGAGTTGGCCTTCAGGTTGTTCATGTGAGAAGGAGAAGCCTTCCAAGTTTTTCAAGGAGTCATGGTTCGAGATGACCATGCAGGATGCTTAGGAGCATGAGGCTTCTAGAATCATGATAAAAGGAAAGTCTTCGAAGATGGGTCTAAACGATGTGGCAGGGATAACTTTCTATTCAGAAGGAGCAACCAATCACGTGGACTGGAGAGCAGCCATGGTAGTGGATTTGGTAGCAAAGAGAGAGCCACCTCTAGGTGGTGGAAGTACCTTCCTCTCTAAGAGGGAGTGTTGATGCATGTAACGTCGGAAAGGTACTTCCACATTGTCTCTTGTCTAGAATGTGAAAGTCGTTGAAAGCCTTCTAATTTTGAGACTTTACTTTAGTTAAAGTAATTAATTAAAGTAAAGTGTTTTTATTAGTGAGTTGAGTTTTATTTAAGGAAAAATATTTAATTAGAATTAGTGAATTAAATAATAGCCATTGATCTCAAGTGAGGTGAGAATTAATCTCAACCATCAATCACTTTGGAGGTTAGGGCTAGGTCATAACTCAATCTTATAAAAGCAAGGCTAGGATAAAGGAGAAGACACCTTTGGTGAGATACCAAGGTCAAAATTGACACTTGATACTTGCATTGAGAAAGTTGAAATAGAGAGGGTTGGATCACAAAGGAACGTGATTCAAGAAGATATTGGATAGGTGGAGAAGGACTTCCATCTAGAGATTAGGTCAAGGAGAAGAGAGAATAGAGGTTGCCAGAAGTGGATTTTAGCAAAGAGAAAACACATGAAAGTGTTGCATCGTATATATATTTTCGTACAATATTTCCATAGGTGTACATGGGTTCCAGTGGACACATGTGTGTATACATAGGCACACTTAAGGATAGGCGTGTACATCTCGAAAAGCATGCAGATCTGGGTCGTACAACAAATCAAACTTTTCTATGTTTGTCTGCAATTGTATTTCTCTCAGCGGGCCACTATCCCTGTTACGGGAGCCCTAATTTTAGCATAATAAAATCATTCTCAACACTAGTTTTCCCTCCCGGGTTTTTCCTGGGGTATCTACCCAAAAATATTGGTGTTCATGTGTGCATGATTTGGTTTTCGTTTTTCTTCCGCTAGATTTATTGAGTTGAATATTTCAGTAGTGTATTTTTGTTTTACGAGCTGCTAATTTGATTTGAAATAAAGAAATCACTAGATAACAAGATACCTAGGTGTTGGAGTAAGGGGATTTCAACAAATGAGACGATGATGTTGGCCAGTTTTGTCACCCTTTCGACAAGCGCCAATGTTTCCATGGCTCACACAGTTGTCATCATCTTTGATACAAGAGGAAAAGAGCCACTTATATAATCTGTAGAATTTTCAAATGAGTTAGTTTGAAAATTGAAATTATTCAAATTGTAATCATCATGCAATTGTAATATAATATTGGTGTGACCACTTCTTTTTCAAAGAAAAGATTCTTAGACCATGTTAATCAATATCTTCAACACCTTCCATAACCATCATACTATCCTCCTTTTTACAAGCTTGTGTAAGAAACTCCCATCCTTTAAATATTACAAAAGAACATAAAATTAAAAGTAATATTCCAGTGCTAGGAAATATATATAATGTTCTTGTATTAAAGAAAATAAAATGTCTAGATGAATTGTAAAAGGGTGAACCTTCTTCACTCTTTTTTTTTGAATTTGGTCAAATCGTATGAAATATATGGACCAAACTTGATATGCGCATCTCGATGAATTTTTCTCATCTCAATTAGTTGTCCATGATCTCTATAACACATGGTGTGGCCAAGATAATGTCATGTTAGATTTTATGGTTTTTAACCGACCAAAAGAATTGAATGCGTCTGATATATATTTATTTACCCATGGTTCAAAATGCACGACTTTGATTACAGGAGCTTGTCTAAGTCCCGAAGGTCAACACAATTGGAAAAACCATATCAATGGACAACACCATGTTGGAAATCCCTTACTCTAGAACCTAGGTACCTTGTTATCTAGGGATTTCCTTGCTGCAAATCATATTAGTGGCTCAAAAAACAAAAATACACTACTGAAATATTTAACTTTAAACATGCAGTGGAAGCAAAAACTGGAAACCAAATCATGCACACATAAACACCAATATTTTTGGGTAGATACCCCTAGAAAAACCCCAGAGGGAAAACCAGTGCTGAGAATGATTTTATTATGCTAAAATCAGGGCTCCTGTAGTAGGGATAGTATCCCATCAAGAGAAATACAACTGTAGACAAACCTAGCAAGGCCTTACCTGTTGTATGAACTAGAACTGCATGCTTTTCAAGATATATGTGGCAATCCCTACTGTGCACCCACATGCACACGACTATCTCCACTAACACCCGCATACACGCATGAAAAACCTGTACAAAAATATATGTACAATGAAACTCTTCCTTGTGGGTTTGCCTGACTGAAACCCACCTGCGGAAACCTTTGTTCTCTCTTCTCCTTGATTTGATCTCTAGATGGAATTCCCTCTCCACCTATCCAAGATATTGAATCATAGTCCTTCGTGATCCAAATCTCTCTGTCCTCTTTAAATCTCTCTCGATCAACCTGACAAAGATGTCTCAAGTTTAAGAAAAAGTCCTTCTTTTCTTCTACACTCTCGAATAAATCCACACTAGCAAAAGTCCTTCTTTTCTATCTTTGTGTGAAATGTTTCTTCTCCTTTACCCTAGCCTTGCTTTTATAATCATGAGTTATAATCTATTTATAATCTCCAAAGTGATTGTTGGTTGAGATTAATTCTCACCTCACTTGAGATTTACATGCTAACATTACATCGTAATTACTTTTAGCACTTTCCTTAAATAACTCAATTAATTCAGTAATTAATTAATAAAAGCACTTTACTTCAATAATTCCTTTAACTAAAGTAAAGTTACCAAGATAGAAGGCTTTGGACGACTTCCATATGCTAGAAACCAAGCCTATGCATAAATACTTGTCTGATGTTACATGTAATAACAAACCACCCATAGACAAGCCAACCCTAGAGCCATGGATTTGTAGATCCATAGAGCCACACCCAACACATTTTTGGATTAGAGAAATATACTTTCAAACAATGGCCCAAGAGATGAGCCAAGCCAAGGATTAGATAAAATCTGTAATGGTGCCATCACAAAAAGAAAACATTGTACAATGATTGTGGGTGTGTGGGTGTTGATGTCTCTCTTTTACTAAGGAGTTGAGCCACAACCAAAATACCACAATGTATAACATGCAGGGGGAAACCCTATGAAGGAGTTGACGTTGGTAGGAAAGTGTTGGTGTAATCACATATCAAAAGAGGGCACATTGGTGATTGTGGTTGGATCTGGAACTATGCTCAGATCCATACATCAGAGCATGCAACCTAAATAAAATGTGAGCAAAAGCCAAGCCACCTAAAGTAAATAAATAAAATGGAGCCACAAAATGTTGGTCAATAATCAAAGGTCGAGGGCATAATCATAAACAATCTCCTCCACCAACAAACAACAACAAAGAGAAGGTACCCAAACCCAAGGTTGGATCAAAGAGCTATGATACCAATGATGTGGATTTAACCACTCATGAGCAGACTTCCACACAAGAGTGTGAAATAAAAATATTTTATTGGATTTTATTAATCCAAACACTAGCTTATATAGATTTACATTAAAAAAAACAACAAAACAAATATAGGAGAGAAATACTCACTAGATCCTAAGAAATAAAAACTAAGCACAATAATAGAGACAGTTGGAGAAATTATCTCAACTACCCCATGAGAATAGGAAACCAAAAGGCTTCGTCACAATAACCACAATAATAATCTCCTAATACAAATAATAATTTGAGATGTTAAATACATTTGCTAATCCCTAATACGGTAATTCCTATCACCTATAGATATTTAGAACTATTATCTCCTTGTCCAGCTTATGAGAGAAAATAATAGTGCCCAAACCTGAAGCATAAGACAAGACATCGATGTAATATAAAGAATGTGCCCACCACCTAGTAATCAATGCCCCATAATGGCCACAAACATCAACACAAGAGAAGTGCCAACCCACAAACACCTTTCCCAAGTCAAACATAATTTTCCTCCCATCTCCCATAGTTTCTTGCAACAAGAATATGTTTGGCGTGTAGTTTTCCACAAGATTTTTAAGGACAAGTTTTTTCCGAGGAACTACCCAATTCTTGACAATTAAGGGAGAGTTGAATCATTGAGCATCCTCAACGAGGGGATCAATCACTCTAATTACCCCTATAATTGAAGATTGTTTTCCAGACATATCCTCATTGCTAACCTTTTCTTGAGCCATAGATAAAAAATGCTTTCAACCCCAACTTGATATTTTTTCTTCTTTTCCACTATTCAAGGCTAACCCACCTTCAACATCACCACCTCCATCATCCATAGAACCCTTTCTAATTCTCAGATTATACCTTGAACCATAGATTATGCTACCATTCTTCCCTTTGAAACATCACTGGCCTTAGGAGAGATTTTGTTCACCTTTAAACCAAAATCCTCCATGAGATAATCCCTATTCCCATAACCAACCAAATAACTTAAGTAATATTGAGCATAATCCCATCCCCTTGGACCTCACCTTTGAACATTGTACACACCTAAACTCCATGAAATTTAAACCTCAACTAGTTCATATTCCAAGATTGAACCCCTTATTCACTAAGAAATCCAAATTCAAAGGAGTTAAGTCATTTAGGGATTTACCTAATACCTTTGGTGGATTCTCGAACAATGTAACATAACATTCTCCAGCCCCGACTAAGGTCCATTACGTGCGGAAATAATCATAATTTTTTTTTTTTTGCTAACTAATCCTATAGCTTACCAGCTACAGGAAAAAAATACAGTTTTAACCATTATCTAATGCATCTACAACATGCTGAAATAACACATGAATGAAACTAATAACTCATTACAACAACATATAAATCAATCTCATACACAAAGCTCATGCACAACAATAAAACTCATAATATAACACAAAAACAAGATAAAACACTTATCTTTTAAAAACGGTTGTGCAATCAACTACTTGGGATGGACCTTCCACCCAAACCTGGACTTGTTGTTTCAAATCTCAACAACAAGTCACTCCCGAGATGGGGCTAACAATCTAAAAAAGAGGGTGGTCTCTCACTATCTGCTCACAACTCAGAGAATCCCACAACCCAATGGTATTCTCCTACAACTATCTTGATTTTCCACTAGCTCTCTTCCTCTCGACTTGCCCAACCCAAGGAATGTACCCCTTCACTACTCTCAGTCCATCGGGTGTCCCATTTGTTTATCAAGGTCTCTCTGGCATAGGTAACCATGAATATCACTACTAGGAAACTCAAGGGAGCTCACTGCTAGGAAAACTACCAAGAAAACAACAACAAACACTTATTGTTACAGTGAAACTCACACAATAGTTCACTCTTCAGGCCTGAAAACTTGTCTCTTTAGTATTTTTTTCCAAATACCCTCCATAATTCACCCACCATGGTTTCTCTAGCTCCCATGCTATTCTTCCATGTTCTCTGCTTGTTTTTCATGCCAAACATGACTGTCCAAAAACTGTTGTAACCACCCATACAAATTTCCTCTCTTTGGTTGCTTGCTTGACTTACACTCTTTCCCAAGCTGATTGTAGTCAACCCCCATGCTCCCAATAACTATGGGATGTGACTTCTCACACCCATTCTCTTACATGCATTCAATGATCTCCTTTGGGAACACTCAATAAAAAATTAGAAGGTTCATATACCAATAGTAATTTTAGGAAGTGGGTTGAATTAATAGGCATGGGTAATTCTCCCTTGGATCCCTCTCTTAGACATTCTCTTAGACCCTCCCCTCTCTTCTGGATTAATCAACCCCCATCTCTATCCATATCCCCCAACAACTGGCATCACATTTTATTTATTAAAATCCAGAAATACAATTCACATATACATCACTTGGTCGTGGCCACATTTCATATCTACATTATGCATTAATTAAATTGAGGATTATCGCGGGGATGTTAGAAACAATTGATTTGCATCTAACTCCATATATAAGGCTTATGGACGAATTTTATCACTCCCCATATCATGTTAAGAAACATTCAACACCACCCCATATATTTTGGATCAAGACCCCATGCACCCATTCCCAAACTTTCAACTTCGAATCCTTCACTGGCCCTCTTGATTGTTCATTCACCTTTATTCCATAGTTTTTTCTTAAGATCTTTGAACAAAACCCTCTTTTTCTTCCTTGCTTTGATTCTTCCTAACCCATACCTTTTTCTTGAGCATTAAATCATAGTCCACTACCAAGTGGCCATATTTGTGACATCTAACACAATGAAAGGGCGCAGTCGAGCAACCTGGCTCCAATGTGGTGATTCCAACAGCAGCTACTTTCACAAAGTCGCGAGTTTTAATAGGAACAAAAAGACCATCTGGTCTATTGAAACCGCGAATGATGGAATAATTCGTGGTCAGAAAGATCTTTTGGCAGAGGCGGCCTCACATTTTACCCTACAGTACAAAGCTTCAAACACCCAAAATATTCCGGAGAAGGCCTCTACGGCTAGTCTGTTCCCTCGTATGGTTTCTGCCGAGGAAGCCACTGAGTTATTTAAGCCTGTTACTCTTGCTGAACTTAAAGATATTTTGCAACAATTCAAAAAAGAGCGTAGTCCTGGGCCGGATGGCTGGACCACAGAATTTTTTATCTACTATTTTGATCTCGTTGGAGTGGATCTTCTCCAGATGGTTGAGGACTCTTGCCTCAAGGGTAAGATTGCTGGTGGCCTCAATTCCACGTTCTTAGTCTTGATCCCAAAAGAGAATAACCCGCTCTCCTTTAATGACTTCCGTCCGATTTCCCTGTGCAACCTTATCTATAAGGTTATAGCCAAAGTTATCTCAAATCGGATCAAACCCTTTCTAGATAAAAGTCTTTCAGAGCGGCAACTTGGCTTCTTGAAGGGCAGAAGAATCCAGGATGCCATTGGGGCTGCCCACGAATGCTTACACAACATTAAGCAGAAGAACCAAAAAGCGTTAGTCCTGAAGCTTGATCTCAAAAAAGCTTTCGATAGTATAGATTGGGAGTTCTTGAGACTTATTTTACATGCAGTGGGCTTCGGGGACTTGCTCACAAATTGGATCCTAGCGTGTGTTACCAATGCCAATTTTGTTGTCTTGATAAATGGTGAAGCTTCTAGCTTCTTCAAAAGTGAGAGGGGGCTCCGACAGGGATGCCCCCTCTCTCCCTATCTCTTTATCTTGATTATGGAGGGCCTCAGCCTCCTCCTTAACAAAAGTTCCATTGATCACCACATATCCAGCATAAAGGTTTCCAAGCTTATCAAGATTTTTCTCCTAATGTTTGTTGACGATGTTCTCATCATGACGAAAGAAGATATGGTGGAATAGACTGTAATTCAGGATATTCTCCTACACTTCTTCTCGATCTCGGGTCTCTCCATTAATCATTCAAAGTCATCTGCTCACTACTGGGGACTCTCAGCTTCTGAACTTCTCCGCTTCAAGGACCACTTCTCCTTCACCTTTATTGACTTAAAGGAGGGTTTCAGATATCTTGGATACCAGATGAAGCTGGGAGCTACTCTCCCCGGTGATTGGCGATGGCTTGTGGAAAATTTTGAAAGGAAAATTGACTTCTGGTGTAACAAGTGGCTATCCCTGGGGGGCAGATTTATCTTGATTAAAGCTGTGCTCGAAAGTCTTGCTGTGTTCTGGATGACCCTGGAGCAGATTCCAAACAAGATCACCACTATACTACGCAGATTAGCCTTTAATTTTTTGTGGAATGGACGGGCTGGAAAACGCTGAATTCACCTTTGCAGCTGGGAGACTCTATCAAAACCTCGAAGAGCAAGGGGTTGGGGTCTAAAAAACCTCCTCACATTCAACACTGCTCTTCTGGCAAGCTCTTTTTGGAGAGCGGTTACCCAAGGAAGTATCTGGCATCGAATTATAGTTGATAAATATCTGGGCTCTCAGCCTCTCAGTAACTGGATTCGAAAGACCTCCTTTCAGATCAAGAGGGCTTCTCCTTTCTGGAAAGGCCTGGTCGCCTCCACTCCTGTGATACTTCACTGGCTTCGTTGGAAGCCCAGCTCTGGCAAGGAGATTAAAATCGGCAAGGATATGATACTCGAGCTGGAGGAGAGCTCACTCCTTTCTCCTTCTTTGTGTGCCCATCTCAGCTCCCTTAACATCTTGACTCTCGCACAGGCCAGACTCATGAATGGTGCACATGCTCTACCAGATCACTGGTTGGGAAGCCGCGACCTGGCTCTTGGTGGACTGTGGGCGGCTGAGTGGACTTGTTTTATTGCTGCTATCAGAGGCGCTGGCATTACACTAACGGTTGAACCAGACTCGTTGCTGTGGGCTGGAGGGGATGCCACGGGCACCCTCACGGTTAAAAACTTGTATGCGGCCCTTCAATCACAGAGCTTCCACAGCATTGATTCCTCCTGGTTCTTTCAGTTCTGGAAATGGACCATTCCGCTTAAAATTAAGCTCTTTCTCTGGCTCGCGGGGAAAGGAAAGATTCTTACATGGGAAGTGCTTAGTCGATGTGGTTGGGAGGGGCCCGACATCTGCTTACTATGCCGCTGATCATGTGAAGACGTCTAACATCTTTTGATTCATTGTGATTTTGCGAGGGGGGTCTGGTCACGACTCCTAAAGCATCTCTCTCTTCCTTACACATGGAGCAGAGACACTATCTCTGATTGCATTCAATTGTGGATCACTCAAAAATCTCCTCCAGTCTGCCTGGCCGCACAAGTTTGTTGGCATCTTTGGTTAGAGTGGAACAGAGTGACCTTTGAGAACCGGCCACCAAACCTGCAAAACGTTGTTCACAAAGTTCTGCTTTCTTTTCACTGGAAACAAGCACCGGACGTTATCCATATCCACAAAGCTGTCGATTACAAGCTGCCAGAGGGTTTTACTCTAGCTTGCTTTGACGGTGCTGCGCAATCTGGATGCTGTGGAGCTGGAGGATTCTTCAAATCCCACCAATCAAGGATCACCAAATGTTTTTTTAGTTGCGGTGTGGGCACGAACACGAAAGCAGAGCTCTTGGGGCTATGGACCACCCTCTTTTTAGCTTCTTCGTGGTCTATTAAACACTTATTCGTTTTGGGAGACTCGAGAGTTGTCATCGATTGGATCAACCAAAAATCCAATCTCCGCTCTATCCACATTGAATGCTGGAAGCTAAAAACGTTGGAGTTGTCCAAACTCTTCGCCAACATCAAATTTCATCACTTTCCGAGAGCCCACAACAGTGAGGTGGATGCTCTCTCTAAGAGAGCACTAAAGGAGGTGGCAGGGAGACTCTCCATTTTTCATAGTGACAATGGAGTTGACAGTTCTACGACCCATCTTAGCATATTTTGAACGAGGTTGGCAGGCATTTTTGTATTTGGAATGTAGTTTATGCTGCCCATTACTCACCTTTGTGATAGCTGCGAGATTTTGTATTGATCCACTATGCCTTTATACTCACCTTTGTGATGGCTGTGTTTTTGTTTTGACCCACTGACCGGAGAATATGTTTTTCATTGTCAGCTGGTGCCTCTTTGTAAATAAGTTTATACACTATATAAATTCGAGAAAATGTTTTCCTGGAAAAAAAAAAAAAAAACACCCAGAGGTTGAATAAATTACTTGAAAACCTTTAGGAGGACAACTTCAACAAGAATTCCTCTCTCAAATCAACACCAAAAAAAATTCTCATTGTAGTCATGATTCCCAAGGAAACAAGATTCATGCTCACTTCAATGAAACTCCCTAAAGAGTTTCCTATTTCTCTAAGTTCCTCCTTAAACCGAAATTGAAGTGGAAGACCTAGGAGTTTCATTTGTACTAGGTTGATATTAGCCTTTTATGACCCAAGTCAATGGAAGGACACCACTCTTTGAGGGCAAAGGGGATGGATTCCCACTTCTAGTGAGTAGACATAATTTTTTTGGCATCACTTATAGACTGAAACAAGAAAACCATTCACCCCCATGAGAAAATATACAATGTTAGAGAATACCCTAACAAAAGTTCCCATTTCTCTTTCATCGAGACGCACACACTCTTCTCATTATATCTCCACCAAAAAATTCTCCCTACTAATGTCTAAGACACCTTGCTAATCACTTCATGTAACTTAATATCTTCTCCAAATACAACTTTAATTAGATTGCTTCTTTGCTTAATACACTTCTTCCACTTCTTATAAATCTCCAAATCCTCACTAGAAACCCTCCTAAAAACTTTTCAAAGCATCTCACTCTAATCCCCCTAGACTCTATTTTATAGTGCCAATAATATCATTCACCTCCAAATTGATTCCACTACCATTTACCACCTGGTCTGATCCAGATTATTTTCGGCATGAAATGAGATCAGAGATATAATAAAGAAATGCATAGAGATATCACATATATTCAATAATATAACAGAAATGTATCAGAGATGCAACCATAAACACAGATATACAGTAATACACGATTTCTATTAATGAAAGAAATGTACAGAGACTGTAAAAATACAAAGTGAAAGACTCGCTAGAATGGTGGCAACTTATCTCTGAGATGAGATGTGACGGCTACTCGCATTCACAAGAAGATCGTTACAATGAGGCTCTGGAGGCCTTTTTACAATAAACAGGAATGCCAAAAACCCTAGACATCCAAAAACCTAACCCTAGGAGATGAAGTGCCAAAAGTCATGTGGGCTCCGTTTGGGTAAGTGAGTACATCAACTTCCCGGGGTCGTAACTTTTGCATACGATCTCCATTTTAGGCGTGTGATAGCTCATTGGAAAGGTATTGTCGAGGAGATTCATTTTGGGGGCTCAATTATGCCTTTGGATATTATTGAGAACCTTGATCTTGAAAAACCTTCATTTGGGCCCTCAAAATGGCCCCGAAAGTTAAAAACTACTAAAAATAGTAAATTGCCAAAATTGCCAGAAAACTGTTTTGAGCCAGTCGAAAAAGGTGGGTGGACACCGATATCCACCTGGATCATGGTCATCCCCTATTAATACATAAGTACTAGCATTCCCCAACACCCCTTCAGACCTTAAATCAATTTTTTCATAACCATTGATAGGGCTACTCAAGTTTACACTTGGATATACTCATATATATGAGGACTTCACCTTTTTATTTAAGCCACTAGGAAACATATTAGAGAACTTATTGAAATGAAGACTACCAAATGAAATACCATCTAAGAAAATCGAAGGCACTTGCTCCTTGTTTGGAACACCTCTTGAGACGAGATGATCTAAACTCCAACCAATTTCACTCACCAGATCCGCTTCCCTCCCAACCAAAGGAAGACCCCGCTTAGTTCCATCCTCCTTGCAAATCAATCAAGGTACAATAACCACTCTGTCATCTTTACACAAAAGACGATTAATGCAATTTCTATGGAAAACAATTGGAGCATGATCTCCCATAATATAAACATCCTTCTCTTGCAAATGCATAGATGGTTAGATCACCACATCATCACTAGACTAACAAGGACTATTAAGATCCCTGCATGGAGATGTTATGCCTAGCACACCAACCAAGTTTTCCACTTTTCTGTATAAACCTAATGTTTGTCTTTGATCAAGAGTAGACCTTGATTAGTGCACCACCTCCTACATTAGGGGATGGAATAAAACTTTGTCCCTTTCCACAAACATAGAATATAACCCTTTTATTTTCAAATGGAAAAGGTATCCTTTTCCTCCAAAGAGTCATATGAATAATCCAAAATCTCTTCATAGGTATCCTTGTCCTCCAAAAAGTCATATGAATAATCCGAAATCTCTTCATACTTTTCCATGGTTAAACTCTCATCCACCAAAAATAGATAAAGAAAACCCTAGGATCATTATGTAGTAAACTTAGTTTCTCCCTACCCATTTTGATCCGCTCCATAAACATTGTATCTATTTTCTTAATATTAATATGGGATAAATATAGGGATTTACCTAATACCTTCGATGGCTTGTCCAACAATTTATCTGTATCCGAGTCCAGATATTCCAAGGCTTATGGTCAAATTTTATTGCTTCCCATATCATGTTGAGCAACATTTGACACCACCCCATATTATAGATCAGGATCCCGGTGTATTCATCCCCTTGATTTCAACTCTGAATCCTAAACCAACCCTCTTGACTATCCATTCCCCTTTACTCTAGATTTCTCAAAAGATCTTTGAACAAAACCCTCTTTTTCTTCCATGCTTTGATCCTTCCTAACCCATACTTTTTTTCTTGAGGGGTAAATCACAATCCACTACCAAGTGCCCATATTTGTGACATCTAATACAATGAAAGGACACACCATAATAACCCATAGGTTGAATAAACAACTTGGAAATCTTATGGAGGATAATTTCAGTAGTTAATCCTCCCCTCAAATCAATACCAATAAGAATTATCACCATAGTCATGATTCCCAAGGCAAACAACTCATGCTTGCTTCAATGAAACTACCTAAATTATTTCATATTTCTCTAAGAGCCTCTTTAGACCAAAGTTCAAGTGGAAGACTTGGGAGATTCACTTGTACTGGGTTGATATTAGCCCTTTCTAATCGCAAGTCCAAGGAAGGAGACCACTTTTTGAGGGTAAAATGGATGGATTCCCACTTCTAGTGAGTAGACATAATTTTTTTGGTATCACTTGTAGACCAAAATGAGAAAGCCATTCACCCTTGGGAGAGAAGATACATTGTTAGAGAATATGCTAACAAAAGTTCCCACTTCTCTTTCATCATGATGAACACATTCTTCTCACTATATCTCCACCAAAAAATTCTCCTTACCAATGTCTGAGACACCATGCTAATCATTTCATGTAACTTGATATCCTCTCCAAATACAACTTTAATCAAATTGCTTCTTTTCGCAATACACATTTTCCACTTCTTCTTAATCTCCAAACCCTCACCAAAAACCCTCCTATACCCTTTTCAAAGCACCTCCCTCTAAGCCCCCTACACTCTCTTTTATAGTGCCAATAATACCATTCACCTCCACACTGAATCCACTATCATTTACCACACGACCATACTAGCATTCCCCAACACCCCTTCGGACCCTAAATCATTCTTTTCATAACCATTGATAGGGATAATCAACTTTACACTTGTATACACTCCTCATATATATGAGGACTTCACCTTTTTATTTAAACCACTAGGAAAAGTATTCTAGAGAACTTACTAAAATGTAGACTACCAAATGAAATATCGTCAAAGCAACTCAAAGGCACTCGCTCCTTGTTTGGACCACCTCTCAAGACCAGATGATTTGAACTACAACCAATTACGCCCATCAGATCCACCTCGTTTCCAACCAAAGGAAGACCGAGTTCAATTCCAACCTCCTTACAAATCTCCCAAGGTGCAATAACCACTCTGTTGTCTTCTCACAAGAGACAATTAATGAAAATTCTATGGAAATTAGCTAAAACATGATCTCCCATATTACAAACATCCTTCTCTCGCAATTGCATAGATGGTTAGATTGCTACATCATCATTGGACTAACAAGAACTATTAAGATCCCTACATGGAAATGTCAAGCCAAACACATCAACCAAGTTATCCACTTTTCTAGACAAACCTAATGTTTTTCTTTGATCAGACCTTGATTGGTGCACCACCTCCTACAGTAGGGGATTGAATAAAACTTTGTCCCTTTCCACATACCTAGAATCTAAACCTTTTGCTTTCTGAGTGGAAAATACAACATTTTTGTCCAAAAAAAAGTCCTTTGAATAATCCAAAGTCTCTTCATACTTGTCCATTGTTAAACTCTTATCCACCAAAACTAGAGAAAGAAAACCCTAGGATCATTATGGAGTAAACTTAGTTTCCATATTTTGATCCGCTCCATAAACATTGTAGTAATTTGCCACAAAACTTTTTGGAGATAAATTGTGTAGACAATTTTGAGATGTCCAATATTTCAAGTGGACACTCCACCCATAAACATTATCTGTGATGATGAGTGAAGTGTCACCAAGACCAAGATTATATCCATTTTTAAAATATTAATATAAGACAAATATTCACTTTAAAAATTGAAATTTAAACATTACAACTATTCTATGATAGATTCTCAATTAATCATAAATATTTAATTAAAAGTTCAAATCAAAGTTTTTGAGAAGATGGCCGTTATTTCAACACTATAACTATTTTATGTAAAACCAAAATTTTTATGATAGTCCTCAACTGGTTATAAATACTAAACTAAACGTTTAAACTAAGATTTTTGAAAAGATGTCCACTATATTATCATTAACCTATAACTTGTATATAAATTTTTACAATGTAATAATCCCCAGGGAATTGAACTCGAAACCCCTTGTTGGGAATACTTCACCGAAAAACATCTTTGATTGGATTGTGGGCCTTTATATATATCCCCATTAAAACCACTTGAGTTTTCTTTTTATATACACTAAATGTGTATTTTTTTATATAATGACTTTGGGCGTATCAAAAGCAGCAATCATGTCATCAATGGCGGACATCTGTCTCAAGGACAAACCGAAATAAATCCGTGAATAGTTGAAAACAGACTAGACAAGACAGAAGGCGCGTTGGACGTTCAAATTCTGAACGTGTCATAGTATACTGTATATATATACAATGGCTATACACAATGTATATGTGGGAATAGTAACCTACAGATCAGAAATTATCGACGTGGGCACAGAGCTGGTTGAAATGGGTGTTCAGAAAATCTGGTCACATGTGGAGATATCGACGTATTGTAGCTGTTCGTGTGAGATTGCATTCATAATTAAGTAACATTAGATTTTGTTAATTATGCTTAGATATGGATGGCAGGAGGCTGAGCACTGGAGCACTGGAGCACTCAGGAATATATTATCCTGTTTTTATTCTTTTGCTTATTTTGTTTACCCTTTTTAAGTCACGGATTCTCTTTTTTGGGGTTGATTTGATAGCAGCTGGGATAAAGATGGACAGATAAGCGCAAACGTAGCTAGTGAGGGCCCGTGTACATCAGAGGAATATCATGAAATATATTTAAAATCTATGTTGTCACTTGGCTGAGTAGAGTCCCTGGTTGATACGCTATACACAGCACTTCAACATCATTAATACGGAGAAGAGGACTGTTTGTCTGTTATAAATTTGAAGTTTGCATATGGGTAGTCTGTAGAGATGGTAGCTCCTTGACTTTGACAGCATGTAGAGATATCTATGTTTGGGGAATATATGCAGAAGGATATATGAAGTAGGCCTTTGTGGGCTGGGCGGTTTTATAGTGGGTATATACTGTATTTTGAGAAGAGAGCTGTAGAAAATGAGTTTTTCAGAGCGGTATTGATGATTTCTTTTGGTATAAATGGAGTAGCATGTGCTCAGTGGGTCTTTGTGGGTTGAGCCAATGTGAAGTGGATTTTGCTGGGTTGAGCAGATGTGAAGTGGATTTTTCTGATTTGAAGCGGGTTTTGCTGGGTTTAGCTTGAAACCAGAGAAAACCAGTGTTTTGGGGAGGGTTTGATTGAATTCTGCAATGCATTATTGTAGAAACTTCGTTGTACTTGTGAAATGGGTCTTTGTGGATTGAGTGGATGTGAAGTGGGTTTTAGTGAGTTTAGAATAGGTGAAGTGGGTTTTTCTGGGTTGGGCTAGAAACAATAGAAGACCATAGAAAACCAGTGTTTTAGTGAGGGTTTGATTGAATCCTACAATGGGTTTTTATAGAAATATAGTTGGATTTGTTGCTGTGTTTGGGTTAATGTGGGGAATGGCGTTTGGGAGGACCTATATAGTTAGAGTGGATATCGATTCAAAGCCATCAGTATTTCCCTCCCATGAGCACTGGTATATGGCCAAGGTGGCTGCTGTGAAGGGCCTGATTACGGATGAAAAGAACTTTGCTGCTGTGAAAGATGACATCTTGATTCATGTCTACAAGACAGTGTTCCATGGATTCTCAGCCAAGCTCACTCCGGAACAAGCTGAGAAGCTTGATACGTCACATGGAATCTTGGCAGTGCTTCCTGATAGGGTCAGGCAGTTGCATACAACAAGGTCCCCCCAGTTTTTAGGCCTGAGGCCTAATGGAGGATTATGGCCAGAGTCGGACTATGGTTCTGATTTGGTGGTGGGACTTTTGGACACTGGAATATGGCCTGAGAGAAAGAGCTTCAGTGATCATGGGCTGGGGCCGGTTCCTAAGAATTGGAAGGGTGAATGCCAGGAGGGGGTTGGGTTTTCTAAGAATTTATGTAATAAGAAATTGGTGGGTGCAAGGTTTTTCCCAAGAGGGTATGAAGCCATGGTTGGGCCTATGAACGCTTCTCTGGAATCCAGGTCTCCCAGAGACACAGATGGCCATGGGACACACACGGCATCGATTGCTACTGGGAGGCATGTTTACAAAGCTAATATGCTCGGTTATGCCAGTGGGATTGCGAAAGGGATGGCGCCGAAAGCCAGGCTGGCGACATACAAGGTATGCTGGATGTCTGGTTGTTTTGATTCTGATATACTTTCTGCATTCGATCGTGCTGTAGAGGATGGTGTTGATGTGATTTCGCTATCTGTGGGTGGTGGGATTGTGCCTTATTATCTTGATAGTATTGCAATGGGTGCGTTTGGGGCAACGGAGAGGGGTGTGTTCGTGTCTACCTCAGCAGGGAATGATGGTCCCGGGGATCTGTCTGTAGCCAATCTTTCACCATGGGTGACTACTGTCGGTGCAGGGACATTGGATAGAGATTTCCCTGCAGAGATTAAGTTGGGTAATGGAAAAACCATCAGGGGAGTGTCTCTGTACAGTGGGAAGTCCTTGGGTTCAGGTTTGTTCCCCTTGGTCTATGCTGGGGACATCTCTATGGGGAGCAGCAGGGATAGCTATTCGTCTTCTTTATGCATGGAAGGATCTCTGGATCCCAAGTTGGTGAAGGGGAAAATAGTTATGTGTGATAGAGGGAACAACCCCAGAATTGCAAAGGGGGCCGAGGTGAAGCATGCTGGAGGAGTCGGAATGATCCTGGCAAACAGCGATTCAGATGGTGAAGGGCTTGTTGCAGATGCTCATATGTTGCCCACAAGTGCAGTTGGGGCCAAAGAAGGAGAGCTTATCAGGCAATACATTGCTACCACTAAAGGGCCCACTGCTACTATTTCAGGCTTGGGGACTGTTCTGGGTATAAAGCCTGCCCCTGTTGTAGCATCATTTTCTTCTAGAGGACCCAATCCAGAGACTCCGGAGATCCTCAAGCCTGATGTTATTGCTCCAGGTGTGAATATCCTTGCAGGATGGACTGGTGCAGTAGGTCCATCAAGCCTTGCAATTGATAGAAGGAGGACACAATTCAATATCCTATCTGGGACTTCAATGGCTTGTCCTCATGTGAGTGGAGTTGCTGCCCTTCTCAAAGGAGCACACCCACAGTGGAGCCCTGCAGCAGTAAGATCGGCTCTCATGACCACTGCTTATACTCAAGACAATAGAGGTCACAGGATGATTGATGAAGCCTCAGGCAATGCTTCCACTCCTTTTGATTTCGGTGCAGGGCATGTACATCCTGAGAGAGCCATGGATCCCGGTCTTATATACGATATGGGTACTGAGGACTATGTTAGATTCCTATGTAGCCTTAATTATACCTCAAAAGCCATTCAGGTTATCACCCGAAAGCCTACCCGGTGCCCCGCACGAAGAATAAGTCCCGGTAATATCAATTATCCTTCATTCTCTGCAGTTTTTGACCTCACCCAACCCAAGAAGCTCTCAACTGTCTTCTTTAGAACTGTCACTAATGTTGGCCCTCCTCTGTCCGTCTATAGAGTTAGGGTCATTCATCCACGGGGAGGTGTGACTGTGACTGTCAAGCCAAGGAAGCTTGTCTTTACCGAGAAAAACCAGAAACTGAGCTACACTGTCACTGTAACCACAAAGCATATTGATCTTCTCCCCGGTAATGCGGACACACGCTTTTGCTTCATTTCCTGGACAGATGGGAAGCATGTTGTGCAGAGCCCAATTACTATCACTAGACAGGAACCTTATTAGGTCTGCTTTTCTCCAAATCCTGTACACATTGAAGCTTTAATGGTCACCAACGGCAATGGAGTTCTTCTGCCTCTTTTGTTGATATATCCGCAGAAGGTGGAGGCAGATCATTGTACAGGTGTGTAGTAAACAAATATCCAAGGTTACCCATGTAGTTGCTCAGTTAATTTGGTTTTGCAATCAACACGGTAGTGTTTTGCGTTTATTTTGGGAGTCACTTTAAGACTGAGAGGATTCAACATTGGTTGACAGTGGCTCCTGAGTGTGTGTAGTGGAGAGTTTTAGCGTAGGATATATATTTCCATGGATTCTCTATGTTCAGTGCAGAGCTCTGTATACCTTGTAAGGTATTAGTTTGAATAATCATCATCGTAATGATAAATTATGTAATAAGCAGACTTAGCAGAATATTACTTTTATTGATTCTTCTGTATGAATCAAGTGCTAAGAATATTACTTTTCTCTGTTTTGGTATGAATCAGCTTTTGAAAGTAATCATGAACTCTTTTGAACAGAAGAAAGTTGCTGCATTTTTTTTCCCTTTGTCAAATAGGGTTATTTCCATTGATTCTTCTTTATGATTTTAGTAATCATGAACTCTTTTCAACATAAGAAAGTTGCTGCTGTTTTCCCTTTTTTTCAAATAGGGATATCTTTCCTAGAGTCTCTGTTTGGATGGAAGAGACGACTCCAATTGTTGCCTTCCTAATCTTTAGATAACGACAGGGAAAATGTGAAGCACAGAATACAGTATCACATTTGACGTATGATCTTTACATATCAAGTCCTCGTTAAATAAATATATAAAAAAATCTACTGAAATTGTCTTTCTTTCCATTTTGGATTATTGCTCATGTGATGTTTATGTTTCTCCTTTTAAAATCTTTCAGCCTTTCTCCTACTGCACACGAAGAATGTGGACGCTTAGTAAAAATGAGTTATATTTGAGCTATACAAATTTTATGCTTTTTGAATCTTCCAGCGTTTTCCAAGATCCAAGGAGAATGGGGATGTCCGATGAAGATGAGTTGAATTTCAAATTTCATGTTTTTTTAATCCTCTTAACCATTTTCATGTTTTTTTGATTCCTCCAACTTTTCTAAAGCACAGGGAGAATGTGGAAGCCCATGATTTTTGAAATCCTCCAACCTTTCTCAGAGACAGAATGTTTATCTTTGATAAATATATGAGTCACACTGCAATTATAAAACTGCTGTTGGTTGAACCTTCTTCAGGCCTTCAACCTTTCTCAGGCACAGAGGCACAGAATGTGGATCCTTAATAAAATAAAGATGAGTCACATTTCAATTATAAAATTGATGTTGTTTGAACCTTCTTCAGGCGTCCAACCTTTCTCAGGCACAGAGACACAGAATGTGGATGTTTAATAAAGATGAGTTACCTTCACGTTGTTTGAACCTTGTGTTTTTAAAACACAGAAGAATATGGACGCCTTATAAAAATAACTTACATTTATGCTATAATAAAAACAAGATAAATTTAAGTTACAAATTTGAGATTTTTTCATCTTCTTATCTTTCTTTCTCGAGCAAGCACATTTTCATCTGGATACCTAATAAATATGAGTTACATTTGAACTATAAATTTTACATTGATGAGTTATATTTCAACTATACATTTCACATTGATTACGGTTCCATCTGGTTGATATCTATTGTCTAATTATATGTAGTATCTCTGTTTTTGCTTTTCATTTAAAAAAAATTTAAAATTTTCTGAATCTTCGAAATGATGTTTTTCAATTTTTAAATTTTTTTTCTGAATCTTCGAAATGATGTTTTTCAATTTTTTTAAAAATTTTCTGATTCTTCTAAATGACGGAAAGAGAATATGAAATAAGAAGTTATAGAATTCCATTCAATTTTTTTTTAAATTTTCTTGTTCTTCTAAATGAAGGAAAGAGAATATGAAATAAGAAGTCGTAGAATTCCATTTAATTGATTACTTAGTTACATTTAACTTATAAATTTTGCATAGATAAATAAGTAAAATTTTGCATAGATAAATAAGTAAAATCTATTGAAATTGACTTTCCAAATCACCGTGAGAATGTGCATAGATAATAAGTAAAATCTATTGAAATTGACTTTCCAAATCATATAGATGTTCATCCCAATCTAATAGATTGCATAAAAATATTGCTCAAATACACTTCAAGCCTCAAGCCTCAAGGGTTAGCTCAATTAATCTGTCTCAAGGGTTAGCTCAATTAATCTTGATGTCAGACTCTCCCCCGAAGTAGTAGTTGGGGAGATCAAGAGTTAGCTCAAATTAATCTTGATGCCAATTAATCTGTCTCAAGGGTTAGCTCAATTAATCTTGATGTCAGACTCTCCCCCGAAATAGTAGTTGGGGAGATCAAGAGTTAGCTCAAATTAATCTTGATGCCAGACTCTCCCCTGAAGTAGTTGGGGAGATCAAGGATTAGCTCAAATTAATCTTGATGCCAGACTCTCCCACAAAGTAGTTGGGGAGATCAAGGGTTAAACTCAATTAATCTTGATCTCCCCCGAAGTAATTGGGGAGATCAAGGGTTAAGCTCAATTAATCTTGATGCCAGACTCTCCCCCGAAGTAGTGGGGGAGATCATGGGTTTGACTCATGCTCCTTGGGGCAAAATCGTCTGGGAGGTTATGGGTTTGACTCATGCTCCTTGGGATTATGAGAGGATATGAGTTTAACTCGTGTTCCTTGAGACTATGATTTAGTCCCCTTGCCATCCATGGATCATGGGGAAGTATTCTCCGAATTTTCAGCAAAGCTTTCTTAAAATAAATACTACTCTAATTGCCCACTATACATGATTATTACCTTACCATAATATTTGTATAAAAACTTTCCGAATTCCCCTAGTTACATGGGAATCTTACATGCTAAAGAATTCAAACAAATCTTCCATTACAGAGAATTCAAACAAATACTATTAATAAATTAAGAAAGAGTAATTTGGCTTTCTAAACTCTTAAACACCTATTAATAAATAAGAAAGAGTAATTTGGCTTTCTAAATTCTCAAACAACTATTAATAATTAAGGAGTAATTTGGCTTTCTAAATTCTCAAACAGCGCTTACATTACAGACCATTCAAACAAATACAACTGGAGGATTTTTTTTTTAAAGATACTTCAGTTATGTATATACTTGTCTTCTGCAGGCTAGGAAACTTACAATCGAGCAACTCTTTTATAAGTTATATTTTTCTGCTCCGACATGGGAGAGAGCAGCAACAGTAAGATGTTTACTACATAATTTCGAAATTTTTCTGCTCCCACATGGGAGAGAGCAGCAACAGTAAGATGTTTACTCCATAATTTCGAAGGGGATGGTATATTGATTTTATAATAATGAACAACAAATTGGGTAAGGATATCATCAAAACATTCAAGAACCAACGTTCATGTAGATTCCAAAACGGACATTCAAGAACCAACGTCCATCTAGATTTCAAAACATAAAAGAACCAACGTTTATCTAGATTCCATAAGGGGTAGTTGTTGAAAAAGTGAGCCCATGGAAAACTGCACAAATTAAATGTAGAAAAATGGAAAACTAAATTTATTTGGTAAAATCCTGACCATGTGTCAAAGAAAAATATGTCAAGGAAACATTCACTGGGCAAAGTATAGGTATTCTTATTGCTCAGCTATGAAGATTAAAACAGTGGACTTACAAAGCTGGCCCATTTGGCCTTTAAGGTAAACTTGTCAAATGCCTTTTAAGATTACACAAATATAAATACAGTATTCAGCATAAGTACAATTGTTACATGAACTGCCACTGGTTCAAAAATTGCACAGTTATATGAACCATCACCATTCAACAGTTTTGACTTAAGGTAAACTTGTCAAATGCCTTTTAAGATTACACAAATATAAATACAGTATTCAGCATAAGTACAATTGTTACATGAACTGCCACTGGTTCAAAAATTGCAGAGTTATATCAACCATCACCATTCAACAGTTTTGATTTG
>ML789458.1:129242-152621 GCA_009831015.1 Picea engelmannii
AGCACTAACACAATAAATTCTGCCTTACTAACCTATTAAATGATTAATTGAGATTTAACCAATATCCCTAACACACCAACCAATTAAATTTATATCCCCTAATGATCCCTAAACCACCAAGAGAGAAATATGTAACCCCTAAAGCCCAACCACTAATGGTCACTTGTCCGTTAACCCCCAATGAGAACTAATTGACTAACATCTAACCTACTAACTCCTAATGACAATTAATTGACTAACATCTAACCTAGTAATCACTATCTCGATAAACCAATAACCCCTAATGTTGAACACACAAACCCATTATATAGGATAAAAATACTAACCCACTAACTCGCAACCCCTAACACACTAATTCTTGACAACTAACCCACTAACTCCTACTAGACTCCAAATCACTAACCCATTAACCCATAACCTCTAAAATGCCAACTCCTAACCCATTAAATCATTACCTACTGAACCCTAAACCATTATCTCTTAAACCATTATCCCCCTTACCACTAACCCCATAAGACACTAACCCTTAACCCATAGCTCCTAAGACACTAACCACTTGCCCACTAACCCCTAACCCTCTAACCCCTATACCACTAACAAACTCAATCAATGACTTCTGAACCACTGTTGTAGATGAATCCCCCTGCGGACAAGTGGATTCCCTCTTGGTCTCTAGACTCCTAAGACCAAGACAAAAAAGTGCTTAACGTGGACACTAACTTCCTTTTAGATCTAATCAAGCTAATGAATGAAAGAGAAGGAGAAATATATGTACCTTATTATCGACATTTGTCCTCGCAAAGTCCATGCTGAGCTTCGATCCTGAGCTCCCTGATAGGTCCTGTAAAACAAACAAAGGTACAAAAGACTTCCTACTCTACTGAGATTAGCTCAAACATAGATCCATCTACTACAGACAAACTCATATGGAACAAGCATAAGTTTGAAAGAAACAGGCCAAGCATTGATTATATTAATGAGAACAAGTAAAAGTACTTACAATCCTTTGAATGAAGGTGCAACAGCTTCTTCCAGTTCTCCTTGTCCAATCCCTTTTCTCAAGTAATCTCCACTGATTTCTTTGATGAAATCTCATTCATGAGATCATAAGTTTGATGTAATTCTTAATCTCCATTGTCAATACCTTCTTATGAGATCATAAGTTAGGTATAATTCTCAATCTTCTTTGTACCTTTCACCATGAGAAGGCCTCCTTATATAACCTTGGAGAGACTCAACCACTTGAGAGATATTTGGGATAAGTTGAGGATTCCTCTCCTTCAGTTGAGGATCTTCCCTAAGATCATGCCTTGACCATCTATTCGAATCTAACTACCTTAAGGAATTGAGGGATTCTTCCCTGATTTGCCTCAACAAACCCAAAATTTGCTCAGAAAAGGGGTAGCGCTCCCCCAAAAGGGTGCACAGGGCGCTCAAACACTCCCCCAAAGAAGCTTAGGGAGCACCAACATTCCATGACAGTGGGTAGGGGAGCGATCCTCTCCAAAATTCAGTTTTTGAGTGGTTTTTCCAATGGCAAAAGGCTTGTACTCCCTGTCAAGCGACTTCTCTTCTTCAAAACTAGTCTTTGGGGTGTCTTAAGTGTCTTTGTGATGTTGTTAGAGGCACGAAATGGGAAAGATGGCAGTATGATGTTTATGACACTTGCAATACTTGTGGTCAAGATGCGACACTTGCGGACAAGATGAGACACTTACAACACTTGTAACGACGACACTTGCGACACTATCGAAGTGAGTAATTTTGAGGTGTAACAGATTTCCCCCCAAAGTATGAAGTTACAAGACGATGATGACTGAAGTACTTTGTAGAATTTTTTGAGCAAGGGTATGGACGCAGAGAAACCAGAAAAAGCTACACACAACCATCAAACAAATATTATGACATGTTTCAAAACCCAAGGCAGGCATACCTATGCTTGAGTGATAAAGACATTTTAGGTATGGCCACCATAAAATACACGGCGGATCCATAATTATATTGACAAAATGGTATAGCCACTATAGATACAATGTGGATCTATACTTCTATGACCTGAACTGATCGTAGCCGCAAAGAATACATAGTGGATCTACGAGATGACAAGACATATCCACAACCAATAGAAAGTGGATCTATGTAACAATATATGTGTCAATATTCAAGAGAAACTCCGTCGCAACCTGGGAAAAGTATACATAAGAGTGATGACACTCAACCCAGGGTCTTCTTACCGATCCTGATGCAGTACGAATCTAACCATGCAAATAGATGTCCTGATGTCGAACATGGAAGAAACCACTTGATTACCGGTCAATGATGTAAACCGTTAACAAGCGTGAGGGAGATCACCATTGATGTCAATGATTCCCAAGGTACTTTAGTATGATTCCAATGAATGTGAATAGATGAGATGAAGTTGAACATCCATGGAATCATCCAATCAGAGGTCAATTATTTAAACCCACTGTTGGATGCGAGGAGGCCTGCCATTGAGGAATGAAGTTCCCAAGGTACTAACTGGTTTCTAAGTCTAGCTCCTGGATAATGTGCTGAAGTCGACAGGAATAGACTCGTCGAAGGAGGGACTTAATGTATCCCCCATCAACGACACGAAACTGACACATAGATGTAATTGGTAGATCAAATGAACATGGACTGACATGTGTATTGAAACAAGATATTTGTGATGGCTGACTCTCGGGGCAGATACTTCCCTTGAACACTGAGGCACAACAACATAAACTTGACATGGACCAAAACACAATAATGCAGTGGATACGGTGACTTTCGTCAGGTGACCCAAAGGAGTAAAAGAAACTCAAAGGATTGGCTCAGTGCAGAGGTTCAACGGATTAAAATGTGTGCAAAGACAAAGTGCCGTGTTCAAAGGGTGATCATAAGAGTTACTGGTAGTGTTCTCAAAAAACGACTTGTCTTGCTTCTTTCATATTTTTCCCCCATCCAGATAGACGAGTACCTCTTTTTAATTTAACGAGCTCGAGGAGGGTAACACATGATTGATATAACTCACATTCAGTAAGTCCCTCTTCCTTTGTTTAATGAACTGGAAGAAGTAAGGGTTCGATCCCGTATGGTCCCTTCAATGTATGATTGTTTAACGAGTCCAGAGAAGGTAAAATCGATGGTTTTTCATATTTAGAGAGTCTGAAAACAACTTAAAGATGACGCCAATGTTGTCCTTTTTCGTAATATTAGTCTCGCGAGGCCGAAAAAGAGATAAATTATCACTCGAAAGACGCTCTTTCAAACCTTTTAACGAGTGGGAAAGGAAGCAAGATCACTCGGAAATATTTTCATATTTAGAGAGTCTGAAAAGAGATCAAAGAAGACTCCAAGGGGTTCCTTTTTCATTTATCCATGCGAGTCCGAAAAAGTGATAAAAGTTTACCCGATTGCATTCTTATGTATTTATGACATGAGAAAGAACAAAGACTAAGCTCGGTATGCCCCCATCTTGAAATCTAGTGGCTTAACTCCAGAGTGATCATCAAAGGCTGGAGACATGCCCTCCAAGCTTCAATTCATTCACTGACTTTTAGGTTGTAACCAATTTCTACACTAGATGGAGAAAAAGGATACAGGTGGATGAAATGAAGGTTCAAATACGAGAGCTAACGAAAGACTCTACTCGACATCTACGAGATCTAGCGAAAGACTCGACCTGATAGGAGAGGTGTCTGTTTCATTTTTTTAATGAGCTTGACATAGGAAAAGAACTATGCTTAGGGCTCCGGGTTCAATCCCCAGATTTTTGTTTCATTTTTTAACGAGATTGCTATAGAGAGGAAAACTATGCTCAAATCTTTTGTTTCATTTTTTAACGAGCTTGCCATAGAGAGGAAAAACTGTGTTGGTGACCTCTGTTTCATTTTTTAACGAGATTTCTACAAAGAAAAAAAATATGCTCGTGACCTCTGTTTCATTTTTTAACGAGCTTGCTACAGAGAAGAGAAACTATGCTCGTGGCCTCTTCTTGATCATGGCTTCCAAGATAATAACGCTCTGGAAGGACACCATGTCAAGGGACAAAACTTGGTCATGGCTTCCAAGAGATCTTCACTGGATGGAATAAAATCACTCTGGAAGGAACACATGTCGAGGGCCGCGATAGGGGTAAGGATATCAGGCTCCAATAGCCCTACCGAAGAGATCACCATGTCAACTACCAGATCCAAATCATCGAGACTCGAAGTCATGGGAGACAATGCCACATAATTGACATGCGGTGGGGGTGATACTGTTTGCATGTAAGAACCGTTTAGGGAGGTAATCCAGTTAGGACCAACGAATGAAAGTTGATCAATAGTCACCATTCTTCCATCATGATGGAAATATATCACACGAAAAAAATTGGATATAATCACTCTCATGGAATAGACATAATCTGGCCCAAGGAGTAAAGTGAAATCTAAGGGGTCTCGAACTACCATGACATCAATAAAGACAGTTTTCCCTCCCAAAGTTACTGGAAACTGAGGAAGGGTCCTTAAAGGTGGACTAGTTTTTCTGTTAAAAGCTAACAGATTCTATGTAACTGGTGCAAGTTGAGGACAACCCAAAGCGTGCCAAGAAACAAAGGACAAAATAGTAACGGACGTACCTTCATCTATCAGTGTTTGAGGAACGTCCTAACCACAAACCTGTACTATAATATGGAAAGGAATGTGAGAGGGAATACAAGGTCTAGTTAGCACACCCCAATAAAAAAGGATGGCCTCATTGCTTGGAGGGGGTTCCGCGGGAGAAGGAGGAATGCCCCCCAACACGATAGATTCTGTATCAACGAGAAAAACGTGGGTAGTATCGGGTTTAATCTCTAGAGGGAGAATAGGATCGGCCGATGATGGGATCAGATTGACCATGCATGCACTCTTCAGAGGAAGAGTGGGATTGATCGATGATGTAACCGGAGCAATCACTTTGGCACTCTTTGGATGAAGGGTGGGACTTACTAAGGAAGGGACTGGATCAACCACTTTGGCACTCGTCAAAGGAGGAGTGGGATCGACCGATGACAGAACCGGATCAAACACTTGGGTTTCATTCTCCAAGGGGAGAATGGGATCAATGGGTGGAAACAGATCGACCGCTTTCGTGTCACTGTCTAATGGGTTGACTACTTGGGTGACACTCTTTTGATGAAGAGTAGGGCTAATCGATGACATAACTGGATCAACTACTTGGGTTTGTGGTTCAATCGAGGAGGAAACTAGATTAATCACCTGATCAACCGGACTGACCGGGGATGGAACCAGACTGACCATTCCATCGAATAACAATGGATTGGGGGAAAGATTACGATAGCCTTTTGGAAGTTGAAGTTTTTCCAAAAGAGAAGAAGCCTCATCCATGCAAGGACAAAGGTGAGAATAATGATCACCTTTGCATAAAATACAAGGGAATTTGACAGTTGTCTTCTTCTTACCAACCTTAACATCACTAGTTGATGGGGTATCACCGGCATGATGAGTAGAGGTCGATGACGTGGAGAACCACATTTCTAAGACCTTGGGAATATTAGGGAAATCCCTCAGAAAGTGGTCGCCCTTACAAAGACTGCAAGGGAATTTGGGTTTCAGATTCTTTATTTTAATATTGTTGACCTCATCAACACTCCCAGTACTATTAACAATAACTGGTTTCTTGGATCTAACATCTGAGGTTGTCGAGGCCTTGGTCCTTTTCGGGCTCTTATTCTTCTTGTCTTTCCATTTCTTCTTCTTCTGATCAACTTGGCTACTTTCTTTAGAGCTTTCACTAGGCGAAGAAGGAGAAATGGAAGGAGTCTTAGTGGGAAAAGAAGGCAAAAATTCGATGTGAGGTTGATGTGTGGGTGGTGTACTGACATCTAAAGTATTAGGTGCAGTTGAAACATTGGGAGGATTCAAGATCACCAGAGTGGGAAACAACCAAACCAGTAATCCGATGGTGAGTCCCGGAAGACTTAGTGTGGCAATGTACAGAGGACCAAAGTTTCCAAAATAAGGAAAGGTATAAGGTTCCCCAGGAGAAGGGGTTCCTCCATTGGTACTCTTAGGATTTGATGCCATTAAAACTGACTCGACCTAAGGTCCACTAAGTAACACAACCAATACACGCTATGAATCTGAGAAGAAAACAATCAAACAAAATCTTCCCACAATGAAATCACTAGTTGGTGATGAAATCCAATGTCGTGAGATCAAAATAGGAAGAGGTAGGGGTAGAGCGAGTGGATTAGTTACGTTGGTGACCTGCTTAACAGACTTACGCCTTGGTGCAAGCTTCCACACAGTAATTGTGGATTTACCCTCCAAGGAGCCCGAGTGAGTTTGACCAATGTATGTTCTAGGTACAATGAGACTTCCCTTCAATCACCAGTGGAGTTGCCAATTTCTCTTCACCGTCACCTTGTGTGAGACCCTAAATATTATGGCTACTAAGGTCACCAACTCGCAGTCATCCCCTGGACGGGTACAGTTGACAGTACGATCCGAACGTATGGGCAGGATAACAAGTCCAAAATCAACTCAAGAGGATCCCACACATAATCGTGGGTATACCCTCAAGTGACCCCCAATATATGATCCAACCACTACAAACAGTTGAACCACGGAGGGATAATCTCTATAACTCTCCCAAATGCAACCTTGTGTGTAACCCCAGTGTGAGAGGGGGATCCCATAAAGCCTATGCGACAATTGGATTTTCTCTCCCTATCGCAAGATGCTAAGTTTGTTTGATATCTTTGGAAAGTTATCCTTTCAACCTATTCCAAAGCCCTACACCTTAAACTAATGTAGGTTTGCTAACAAAGAAGTAAAAATTCTGATAAATTTTAGTTAAGCATTGATTTTAGTGGTTGTTGTTTACTCAGAGGTGTATGAGAATAAAAAATGATGATATTATGACTCAGTTCCCAAAACATGCATAAGAAATGATAAGCAATCTTTTCTTTCAATGAATGTATAATTAAGGGAAGGAGAAGGATTTTCCTTTCACTGTCAAAAACTAAGATGAAATGACCTCATGCAATAGTCCTCAATAAGGAATTCAATGCAATGCTAAAATGTTTATATGTGACTGATAACCAGTAGATGTAAAGCTTCCTATGCTAATCGGACTTCAAGAGTTGTGAGATTTAAGCAATCTGGAAGCAAATTTCACATAAACCAAAAGACACCCTTGTTGTGATCAAACAAGAAATAGAAAGCCAAAAACTCAAAAGGAAGGAGAAAGAGTTTGGACAAGATGACTCAAAGATCAGAAAGAAAAGTACAAAAGACCTTTGAAACCCCTTACAAAGTTTTCACTCATTCAAATAAACGAGAGGAAAACGACAAATTGACTCCAAATCGTGAAGGAAAAATTGTTAAGTAAGGACAAATCTCAAAAAATCCAAACAAAAGAGGATGAATTATCAGAAATAAGGTGTTTGAAAGCCAATACCAAGATGGACTGAGAGCATGGGACCCTAAGTAAAAACCAAAACCAAGAAATAGCTCCAGAAGATGAAAATTCTGGAGAATTTCTCACAAAAATGGGGTAGTGCTCTGGTGTAAGGGCCACCAGAGCATCCCACTACTCTGTGTAAGGCTACAGGGGAGTGCTAGCACTCTGAAAGCAAGAGGAGGGGATCTCTCTACTCCAAAAACTCAGAAAAGTTCCCAGAAACTCAAAAATTCAAGAAAATTCAGTCAATCAGGGTGATTATGATGACATAAAGAGGCAATCAAACCAATCTAATAATAAAAAGACAATGTGGAGAATATAAAATCAGTGGGAAATGGATAAAACAATATCTGGGAATGGAAACAAAAATCAGAGTATCCTCCCCAGTGGAGTCGCCAATTTCTGTTGTAGGTGAATCTCCCTGCGGACAAGTGGATTCCCTCTTGGTCTCTAGACTCCTAAGACCAAGACAGAAAAGTGATTAACATGGACACTGACTTCCTTTTAGATCTAATCAAGCTAATGAATGAAAGAGAAGGAGAAATATATGTACCTTATTAACGATGTTTGTCCTCGCAAAGTCCAGGCTGAGCTTTGATCCTGAGCTCCCTGATAGGTCTTGTAAAACAAACAAAGGTACAAAAGACTTCCTACTCTACTGAGATTAGCTCAAAAATAGAACCATATACTGCAGAAAAACTCATATGGAACAAGCATAAGTTTCAAAGAAACAGGCCAAGCATTGATTATATTAATGAGAACAAGTAAAAGTACTTACAATCCTTTGAATGAAGGTGCAACAACTTCTTCCAATTCTCCTTGTCCAATCCCTTTTCTCAAGTAATCTCCACTGATTTATTTGATGACATCTCACTCATGAGATCATAAGTTTGATGTAATTCTTAATCTCCATTGTCAATACCTTCTTATGAGATCATAAGTTAGGTATAATTCTCAATCTCAATCGGTCGAAAAACGAAGAAGTTAGGCCTCCTGGAAGTCTCCCCCTTCAAGCTTGTTGTCTCTGCATATACAAAACACACCCTTCTTGTGTGAACCTGGCTCACACGCAATATAAGGCGTGAAAACCCAGCATCGGGTGCAACCGCGCCAATGATGCAAACCATAGGATGGTTAAGGGTGCGTCAGCCCCTAACCGCCTAGCTTCTGGGCGTATAAGGGTCATGTGACCGCGCGCATGGAAAAAAGTGGTTAACACCATTACAACTGTTTAACTCCCCCCGCGCTCTGGTTAGGGTCACATGGTTAAAGGCATACGACCGTATGAAATGTAGTGGTTAGCACACAACCGTATTCGTAATAACACCCGTGCACAATATTACAATCGGTCATATGTAATGTAATAAAACCACGGGTCGGGGCTAAGCCCCGACCCGACCCCCCTTCCATTTTAAACAATAAACAAACTTAAATACTTTTGAAACCATATAATAAACAAGAATCAATGGATGGCGCGTTGGTAGGGCGGCCATTGTCAGACCTTACGCCGGTGGGGAGGTCCGGGGGTCGAACCCCACTGACTCCAATACATTTTATTAACATACAACCAACCAATTCCGGGGTGCCACGTGGAAGCCCATGATTGGGCCACGTGGCACCCAATCATTGACCAAGAAAATTCCACATGTCATGATATCATTCACCTTCAACAACCAACCATATTTTGCCACATCATCACCTGACACGTCATCGTACGGTATGTGCGGCCCTGCCACGTCAACCTGTACGGACTGTACCAATTTTTTTTTACCTGTTTGACTTGACGAACAGATTGCAATATCTCTCACTCTCAATGTTTGTTTGAGACTAAATGAGTTGCGTTGGGTTCGCAACGATGAGGCCTACGCTCTCGTCCAGTTTGAAGCGATTTCGAGCACTTTGAATTTTTGAGCAAAATTTGATCCCCTGATCAATGCTTCTCCTTTTATTCTCCTCTTGTTCCTCCCTTTCCTTTTTCCTTTGAGAAAATTAGAATTGGTTAAAGTAGTTGAACTACTTCTTTAGTTAAGTTAACTAAAACTCAACCAACTTTTTAGTTAAGGGGGGAAAGTAATAAAATCATAATAAGGGTTTTAAATAAATAATAACTAGTAGGTGGGACCCCTTGTGACTCCCTCTAGTTCTCTAACAATGATAACACAACTAGTTAATCAAACAAAACATCCCTCCTTGTGACTCCAATCATCATTTTCATATTTTGACAATTTATATCAATGATAATTGAAATTATTTCCAAAAATATATTACCCATATATCCAAAAAATAGTGTGTTGTCCAAAATTTCAAAAGTCAACTGTTCTCAACAATTAATAAATAAAAAATTAAAATCCATATTTTCCACTCTAGGAGGCAATCTTTCCCTTGTTGTTGTTGTCACCTTTTGATCTCTCTGAATTTTCCTTAGGCTGTGTGGAGCCTTTAGGCCTAATCCCACTGATCACATGAGAGAAATTATCTCTCAAATGCATGCGGGAGGATGCAGATTTATCAGAGTCATTTGAGGGTGAGGAAGGGGCATAAGTGGCTTTTCCTTTCTCATGAGCATGGTGGATCTCGGTTTTTAACCTTTTTCTTACATGAGAATATTGTACTGGTGAGTGGACATGGGCAACTTGGACAATTTGATTAATTGGTGGAGCAGGTAGAGACAAGTTAGGCCAGCCATGATGTTGGGAGACTGTCAGGTGGAAAATCTCTTGCCATCCGTCGTTTTTCGGGAATTTCAGGTTGCAGTGAGACATGAGGAGGCACTAGGATACCAGGGACCTGTGGGGCTTGGAAGGGAGGCCTTGCAGGCCTAGGTACACTCCTTTCCCAATCTAGTTAAAAAATCCAGCTTGAAATAACTGGCCTAACTCTTATGAGTCTGCATCAAAGTGAATAGAGAATCTTGGCCTTCTAGGGCCCTTGTTCCAATTTCCCCATCCTCGATTACTCCTTCCATGGCTACTTCTGCTGAAAAAGATCATTCCTGTATGTATAATTGATTATCAAATAGTTTCTTTAACAACCATACATGAAAAATCTTTTAAATATGAAATAAAATTTGTCTCAGCAACATATCAGACTCATGCAATCCAATCCATACAAATCATTTAATAGTTTTCAATGAGAAGGGGGAGAACGAGGGTTATGTGATATGCGAGGGGTTGTATTGAGTGAAAAATGTTAAAATGAGGGGGGAAAGATCATGATTACTGCTCACAGACATCAAACAATCAACTGTATCGTAAACCAAAAGAATATATCACTACAATTCATCCTTGCGATCCTTTAACTGTCATAATATAGAACTTATCTTAACTATAATTAATTTTTAGGAACAGGGATTGGATAGTGAATATGGGAAGGCGAGGGGAATTGTATTGTGTGAAAAGTGAAATAATGGTAGGTAAAAAGAGTGAGTATTGTTTGAAAAACCAATTAAGTTATCCATAAAAACAGTTTTGCATTCAATACAATTATTCCAGCACCAATTAAATTAAACAATTACTATGTGTTAAACTTGTTCATTTTCCCACATTCAATTTCTTTAAAAACTTTCAATTAACATAGAATATAATCATACTCAGAATCGTCATGAATTTCACCCATATTGTTTTAAAAGAATTATGTTTCTTTTCATTTCCTTCCCTTTTTATATTTAAAATAAAATCCAAGGAACACATTGTCATGTTGCTTCAACTCTGTTCAGCATAAAAAACATCAACCACTTCCCATAATTTAATTTCTCAAATCAAACATAGACACAGGTCTTTCCTGAGTTGAACAGACTCATCAAAAACATGCCTGGTTCCATTCTTTTAACAAATTAACAATTGAACTCACAATGAAACCATACTACCAAAACCCCATGCTCATCTCTGATGGTGCAATAAAACAAAATGATGCACGATGTCTATAAATCATACACAGTAGACAGTTAGGCCATGGTTATTAATACTTCAAATTGCAATAATCTCGATCAGGGAAATTAAACACACAGCAACAACAACCACCACTTCAATTTATACCACGTTGTAGGAAACACACAGACCAACGCATAACGAAAAGAAGCATCTATGTGACTTTATATATCCAATTACTCTCAATCAAACCATTTATAACAATGTTGAGTTATCGATTCAACTTTCACAACAAAATGAGGCAGCAGTTGTATGCCCATTATCATTTCCAATTACAACTCTCCAATCAACCCAATCAAACCCAGACGAGCCAACAATCCAAATCATTGTCAATACTACTTAACCAAGTTATGACAGTCAACAAGATGCCCGACAGGGTGCAACTGGTTTAGTTTATCACAATCGGGCCCTGTAACTAATGAACAAAATAACCAAGGGTTCGCTCGGTGGAACCAAACATAGGGAAACTGGAGGTCAACCATATCAAATGTAGGTGTGAGCCTTCGAGACAAGCATGGTGGAACCATAAGCCTTATAAACCTTAGCTTGAAAGATAGAGTGATAGTTTGACACCAGGTAGGGTAGACCATGATGCAGAGGAGAAAAGGTTTCTTACTGGCCAGTAACCAACATCGAGAACATGCAGAGTCATAACCCTCATTTTTTCCCCAATAGCCAAATAATTTTGATAGAAATGCAGATCCCAGGTACTACCAACAACCCTAAAGCAATATTTCTGGCATAATAGCCACCCATGACCAATTGTGTGGATACCAATAACGTAAAATGAGCTCACGGCCAGGTGGAAAACGATATGCAGTGACCAAAAGGTGGTTCAAATCATACACAGCAACCCCATAGCACCAAATATAACTGGGTGTGGTTACCACAACTATGAGGAGACGGCCAGCAAGACTAACATAGTGAAACCCTCCAACAAAATCCCATAAATACAACATAGATCCACCACGGTTTCCACCACATAGAACAACCAATGAAATCGTGACTTCAACCATCAATTTTTCCATTTGCAACGAATAACACACACAATATTTCCAGAGAAAACACCATTCGTTTACACAGTTGCCAACCTCAAGAAAGCACGGACCAACACATTATCGAGCCAACGTTCATTTCATCTACAGAGTGAATTCATGGATGGGCGAAACAAAACCATACATGTAACCAAATGGCTTTAAAATGCGAGCTTGGTCGAGTAGTTCCTTCCATGCCTGAATCTCGGAGCTTAACCACAACAAAAACCAAATGAAAAATAACCATGCTAGGGTGACAACCAGTGGGAGAAGTATGGAGTGGCGTGCATTCACTGCACGTCACTTCCATCCTCTATCTCATTCAATTACGTAGTACACAACATCCAGCCAACCATTAATCCATGCATTGAAACTTGCACACATTGCTTGCCAATTACACCACCCAATCTATATTAACCATTTCCAAAACCATACTATAACATATATCACATGTGCCCCATATAACTCAATAAAATCGTATAGCCACTAACATTGCTAGTTAGGACTAACATCAACTTCTTTAAATTTCAATTGCACATAGTATAACATAGCATAGCATAGTTTCCTTTTCTTGGATTTATTCCAAGTCTCTTTCCATTTCTCTTGTTTCTTGTTTTTACTAACATGTGTTTTGTGCAGGTGTAACAGATAATAAATCATGGCAACACTATCAAATGTAACAACAATAAATATATGCCACTTTATACATAGAATTTAGAGCTTAGAATAATGAAATCATCACATAAAGTGCATTATCCATCTGCCATCTGTCGTAAATAAAACCAATATTTCATAATCAATCATGTAGAACCCAGTAAGCATCACCGAAACAACAGCATAAAATGTGTAACAAGACTATCTCTGATCCTCCAGTCTACAAGGGGGTCCCACCTACTAGTATTATATATCATTGGCATAGTTTAAATAATAGGCTTTAGAAATAATTTGCGGGAGAAATCATCATTGCGATTTTAATCATCAACAAACTCCACATTGGAAGAAAGAGAAGGGAAAACAAGTTTGGATGCCAAAAACCCACTGTGCTTATTGCAACAAGGGTGGACATCAAAAGGCTAAATGTTGGAAGCTTAATCCAGATTTTTGTCCAAGGAAGGAAAAAAGGATTGTGCATGTACTCACCAAGGAAGAGACATTTCTAGTGAAGCAAGAGGAACACCATGAAGGAAAGAAAGCAGTCACTTGGTTTTTCCAGAAGTGGATATCACATCGTCATTGTATTTTGCGTCCATTAATGTAATCACACATGTTGAAATGATGACCTGTTATAACATCATTTTTGTACAACATAGTGTTTTGTTTTTGTCCTAATGAGTATGTAATTAGTAAGGTTCATATTGTAACCTTTTGGAGTACCAAAAGGTATTTAGTGGGGAGGTGTGATCTAGAATTGGATCCAGGAGCCAGATGGGGCTCAGAAAGGCCTAAAAATAAAAGTTCTCATAATCTCTTCAAAATTGATGTTTGTGTAGGCCTCGACGTTACAAACCTAGTGCAACTTGAATGGGATAAAACGGGCATCATATGCTCCAGATATCGTGATCTGTTTATTTGTCCAAATAGGCAAAAAAAATGATGACTGTACAGTCCATATAATGCCACATGGCAACTGACTGTACAGATCATACGTCCATACAGTTGATGTGGCAGGGTACGTGGATGTTGATGTGGTAGCGTACGTGGATGCTGACATGGACAGGTACAGGTGGACCAATCAGAGTGTGACACATGTCACCACTACAAGGGTGACACATGGCAGGTACAGTGGTAGGGTTGTATGACACATGGAAGGTACAGTGGCAGGTGACTATACTCACAATTGGGCAGACAGCTAGACCAATGGTTGATGGACACATGGCATCGATTCGGACGAATGGGAAAGTGGCATGTGGCCCAGACATGGGCTGCCACGTTGCACCCATTCGTTGGTTGATGTTTTTTGGAAAAATTGGTTTTGGAGTCCACCGGGTTCGAACCGTGGACCTCTTTGAGTGCCAAGCTTTCGCGTACGCTGGGCTACCAGTTCGCCTACCTGGTGGAACTTAATTGTAAAGGGCACCACTTATATTTAAAGTTACATTGTAATGTATTTCAGCGGAGTTAAGGCTGGGGACTAGCCCCCAGCCCCGACGCAATAATCCACAGGACCCTTCCATATCCTCTCATTGTAAACTTTTGGCCGCGCATTTATTTATGGATAGTTGGCCTGGCCCTCGTGGCGAAAAACATTGCATGTGACCATTGTAATATGCCTGTGGCTCCTACCTTGACACTTGACGCAGGAGATCAGGGGTTAGCCCCGGTCGGTCGGGCTAGCCCACCAACTAGGGGGCTTAATAACCAGCTTAGATCCAGGGGGATTAACTAGATTAGCATGTGGCGGAACATGACATGGCCACATGGGCCGAGTCTTATGACCAGGGGATAACAGGTAAGGGGGGCAGCGAACTAGCACTAGTCTAGGGCCACATGGAGGCACCCATGTGACCAGGAGCGTGGAGAAAGGGGGTTGCGCCCTAATATTTCTCAAAATTGGGTTTTCAACCTTATGTTAAAGATTTTTATGGATTATTAGCCAATTTTTGGAGATTTGATCCGTTTTTGGAGGATCTTGGGCCCTTTTTTAGGCTAGATCTTGGGAGGGAAGCTGGGAGATGGTTACCAACTTCAGGCCTATATAAACCAGAGGCTCTTGAATCCATGGGAGAAGTTTCAAAGTAGGTTTATGCTGCATAAATCTTGAGCGAAAGCCATTGTCATGCAGGGAAGTTATTGAGGAGTGCACCTTTGTGGGCCATTTCTGGGAACTTCGTTCATCCGATTTGGGGGGTGTCAATTTTGATGGGTTCTTGAGATCTGGTAGAACATGACCAGCTCATTGTTGTAATCCATTGGCACTTTCATGATGTACTTGAAAATATTTGAAGAGAAATAAGAAATCCCACTGAGAAAAAGGCCTAGAGACGTAGACGAGATCGTCGAACTTTGTTATCATATTGGTGTTATGGTTTGTTGTTCTTTATGTTCATTTCCAGATCTGAATGTGTTTAATGGCTATTATGTTTCCTCTTTCATTAGTTTTCCTAAATGGAAATCTAACACATGAAAGATAACTCAACCATGGTCGTTTAAAAGATCTATTTGGATCAGTAATGCTCCGACAACCTTCATGTGTGTGATGAATGATGCATTCAGGCTTTTTCTAGATGATTTTGTTATTTTATATTTAGACAACATTCTTATTTTTAGTGAGACTTGGGATGAACATGTGAGGCATGTAAAGCAAGTATTGGATACTTTGCAAAGGGAAAAGTTGTATGTAAAATTGTCCAAATGTGAATTTGGTAAGACTGCACTTGTGTACTTAGGTCATATTGTAGGAGGAGGACAATTAAAAATTGATCCTTCCAAGATTGATGTAATTGTAAACTAGCCTGAGCCCAAAAGTGTAACCAAGATACAGAGCTTCTTAGGTGCATTCTAGTATTGGAGGAGGTTCATTTCAAACTTCTCCTTTATAGCAGCTCCTTTGCATGCCTTAACCAGTGTGAAGAACACTTTTCAGTGGGGAGGAAAGCAACAAAAATATTTCGACACTTTGAAGGAAAATATTAGTACCACACCAGTATTAGCACTGTTGAATCTTCAACAGCCCTTTGAGATCGAGATAGATTCCAGTGGATACGCCATGGGTGCAGTATTGATGCAATATCGTAAGCCTATCTGTTACCACTCAAAAAAATTTAACCAAGTTGTTGTTAACTATCCTACATATGATAAAGAGTTGTATGCCTTAGTTCAAAGCGTAAAGAAATGGAAGCACTACTTGTTAGGGAATGAGACAATCATACATACAGATCACCAACCCTTATAGTATCTCCAAGCACAAACCAAGATGCAACAATCTTGACATTATAGATGAATCAGTTTCCTACAACAATTTCATTTGGTAATCAAGTACAAAAAGGGTACAATAACAAGGTAGTTGATATGCTTTCTAGACCTCCTATTGTTGCTTCTATTGTTTTGAAAAAATCTTCTTTATCTCATGATAGCTATGTGGATTAATATTCCATTGATGAAGATTTTAAAGAAGTATATGAGAAGCTAACCCATGGTGCACAGGTAGAGAATTATTGTCTGCGGGTAAAACTACTCTACCATCTTGGAAAGCTATGTATTCCTACAAGTGAATGATTCCATGTAATACAAGAAGCTCACACTTCTCTTGTGTTTGGGCATTTTGGGGTAGGAAAAACTATAGCTCATTTACAGAGGTTTTGTTATTGGCCTCAAATGAAATAAATTGTAACTAAATATGTAAAGGGGTGTGTGATGTGTTCTACTTGTAATCCCACTAATAGAAAACTGGGGCTATACTCTCCACTACCTGTTCCATCCCATCCATGGGAAAGTATCTCCATGGATTTTGTAGGGGGTTTACCAATGTCGAAAGGGGTTCATGACTATTTGTATGTTGTAGTGGATAGGTTCAGCAAGATGTGTATCTTAATGCCATGTAAAAAGAAGATCACTGCTGAGCATACAACTAATCTCTTCTTTCGGTATGTTTGGGTTCACTTTGGGTTACCCACATCCATTATCTCAGATCAAGATACTCTATTCCTTAGGGATTTTTAGACAATCTTGTGGAGAATAATGGACACCAATTTGAAGAGGAGCAATGCTTTCCATCCACAAACTGACAGACAGAAAGAGGTTGTAAACCAAGCAGTGGTACTTTTACTTCGAGGCTACTGAAGCAATCATCCCAATTTATGGGATGAACAGATACCCTATGTACAACATGCATACAATTGAGCCTTACATTCCTCCACTCAATGTTCGCCTTTTGAGACGTGTTTTGGGTACCTACCTAAAGTTTCTTTGGACTTTGTGTATGGGAGAGATGTCGATTCAAATGAAGAAAGAAATGAAGACAGAGCCCGCAATTTCATCCAAAGGATACAGCAGGTACACCAAGTAGTCAAGGAACAGTTGGAGAAAATTCAAGCATAGTATAAAGCTCGACATGACAAACACAGGGTTGATCATCAATTCCAGGTTGGAGACCAAGTATGGCTTCACATAAGCAAGGAGAGATTGAAGGGTGAAGGAAAGAAACTCAATCCCATTCATTACGGACCCTTCACTATTTTGGAGAAAAGTGCTACCAATGATTTTCGTCTGGATCTTCCACCTTATATGCAGATTTACTCAATTGTAAATGTAGAGAACTTGAAATTTTTTTAGCCTCCCATGATCATGGATCGGGATGAGGAAGTTTCAATACCTTCAATTGATGAGTTTGATCCTGTGTACTTGGATGATTTAAAGTAAGATATCATCTTGGAAAAAAGGATGAGGACTTCACGTAGGGGTGATGTTGATTATCTTCAAATAGGCTTAAAGGGCACACCTCCAAGCAAAGAAAAGTGGATTGAGAAGGACAAGGTGAGGGAACTCTTCCCTCACTTATCTGTTGATTGATGAAATATTTTGGTGGTCCAAAAATATCTCAATGGGAAGGTGTGATCCAAAAAGGATCCATAGAATACTAAGGACAGCTCAGAACTCGTAGAAACAACTCAGGAAGCTCAGACTGGCCTTAGCAAGCAAAGAAAGAAAAAAAATTCAAAGTCCTCAAAACTCGGTGAAAGTGGCATCATTGCGAAGAGCACGTCGCAATCTTTCCAACGACATAAATAGATCGTCAAACGGAGTTACGTATCGAAAGATATTCGCGATCAAATTTTGGTCAACATAGCCCAGTCAGTAGGGGATGGGTCAGCATCTGTACTGTTGATGTCAACATCAATACATATGACATCAGCATCTGTATAGTGTACATGGAACACACAGGAGGAAACACATGTCATGTTGATTTTAGCATGATGTCATCATGGTGACTTGGTAGCACCAGAGGCTGCCACATGTCACCCGTTTTTGGCATTTTCGGGTCATTTCGTGGACCAATAAAAATGTGTCATGTGGCAGTCTATACAGCCATGTGGCATACCGTATGGTGATGTGGCAGGATGATGTGGCAACTGAGGTGGAATATTGTAAGCTGACATGGCAGGCGACTGTACAGTTGGTTGACATGGCCCAATGTTTGGCTGCCATGTGGCCCAGTCATGGGTTGCCATGTGGTAGTGGAAAAATGCCCAATGAGGGCTCGAGAACGAAATTCCAAAAATAAAAAAAGGATCGGTGGGTCCACCAAATATGGTGCCCAACAGTCAATATAAACCACTGTTAAAGTTGGCGGAACCACATTTAAATATGTGTGTGTGTGTGTGTGTGTGTGTGTGTGTGTGTGTGTGTGTGTGTGTGTGTGTGTTAGAACGAACACCCAAAAAGGGAGGCCCGCGGGCTCGACCCTGGGACCTCCCCCTTTATCTACGCCTTAACAAATTCTCCGCCAACCACTAGGCCAAACGGACTTCATTGTTTACAAAGCCAGAAATTTTGTTTAAAAATTGAATCCACCCAGTGCACCAAGAGAGGCGCGTGAGGGTACGGTCGACATGTTTTACAAGGAATTTTCTTGGCATTAATTGCAGGTTGTAGGGAACATAAATTGAGACATATTTTATCTTGGGCCTGGTAGTGCCAAAGTCGGATCGAAGCATGGAGACAGACATTTTTGGGTAATTCGATGCCAACAATTCAATGGTGTTGTCTGTTTTTTAATCTGAGCAAAGCTTTTGCACCTTGATTCCAGAATGAGGTATACTTATGTGTTTTGCCAAATTCTTTTACTAAGTTAATAAAAAGGCCTACCTATTTGAGAGCAGGACCTGGAGACGTAGTCCACCAGGGACGAACTTCGTTATCAAGTTTTGTGTTCAGATTTGATGTTTATGTCTCTTCATTTTTTATATTTTCCTTCTTTAATGGTGCAATTTAATTTATGCTCATTTAATGTAATTCTTTATAATTCACTTCAATGAAAAGATCTTGGATCAGTAGTGGTTGTTGTATTCTTCTATTTTCCCCCTTTCCCTTTCTTCTTCCCCTCCTTGAAATCTTCCTGGTGATATTTCTCCTTGGAACCGCTTGGTTTCCCTTTCTTTTGGCCTATGTTTTCCAGGTATTGTGCATGTACACATGCCTCATCCATTTTCCTTGGCTTGAAGATCATCACTTGCTTTCGTACATGAATGTGTAAAATCCCCAGATACTTGAGGAGTACATATGGGTTCTTGGGAGAGATACCCAAAATGATGGCCATGTTCCTTAACTTGGTGGTGTACTCATGTACACATTGTCCGTGCCTTTTCTTGAAGTAATGCCAATGGATCCATTAGTCCTCTACATACCCGATAGGATAGAACTGGGAATTAAAGAGGGTTTTGAAATCTTCCTACTTAGTTACTGGTGGATCACCCTCCAGCCTAAGTGTCTCTGTGTGACTTTCCCACCAAGTTAAATCATGGCCCTCTAACTTCAGACTGGAAAATGATATCTTTTTCTCCTCATCTATATGGTGAATGTTGAAATAAAATTTTATTTGTTGAAACCAAAGATTCAGTTTTAATGCATCGATCTCACCTTAGTATGGATTTATGTCCACTTTCACTTCCATATTGAATAGGGACTATTAAGGGTTAATCGCACTCAAACTCAACTTCTCTTTCTTAGGTTTTTTCTGTGAATCCTTTCCCAGGTCTTCTTGATCTCCCGATTTCCCTCCGATCTAATCTCTGAGTTAGAGCCTCCATCATCTCTGAATTGTTCAAACTTGCTTGCTATATCTGCCATGAGGAGGTTCATATTGTGGTTGATATCGGTGACATGTGCTTTCAACCTCTAAAATCTATCTTCTAATGGATTTCAAGGGTTGTTATGGACAAACTTGTCTGCCATGGCTAGGGTTCTATCACTAGCATATTTGGGTCATTTTGCGATGGTTGTTTCGATGCTCTTGCGACGTTATGTCATTGACATTGCGACATATCTGGAGTCTTTGAAATGTCATTTTATGTCATGTGGAAATTGCGACGAACTTGAACAAACGTCGCAAGAGCGACATCATAGGAAATTGCGACAAAAATAAGAAATATCGTCGCCAATACGACAATATAGGAAAACTATGTGAAACCAACATTTCATCTCAATTGCGATGCCCATTGCGACAACAAATTTCATGGTTTATATAGAAAAACTATCACAATAATTTAATCGGTCGTCGCACTCGCGACGACAAATTTTCGTTGTTTACATAGAAAAATTGTCACATCAATTGAAGTTGTCATCACGTGTGCGATGACAACTTTTTGTTGTTTATATAACAAAACCGTTGCATCAATTGAAGTTTTCGTCACACGTGTGAGGACAACTTTTCATTTTTATATAGCAAAATTATCGCAACAATTGAAGTTGTCGTCGCACGTGCAACAAGAAATTTTCATTTTTATACAGCAAAATTGTCGCAACAATTGAAGTTGTCGTTGCACGTGCAACGACAACTTTTTATATTTATATAGCACAACTGTCGCAACAATTGAATTTGTCGTCGCACATGCGACGACAACTTTTCGTTTTTATATAGCACAACTGTCGCAACAATTTAAGTTGCCGTCGCATAGGAGGCGACATATTTTCATTGTTTATATAGAAAAATTGTCGCAACAATTAAGGTTTGCGTCGCAATTGCAATGACCAATATTTATTTTTAAAAAATAAAAAATTATTTTAGGCTGCAATTTTGATATTAATATTAATATTACCATTTTAATATTAATATGACCATAATAATTTTTTAACTAATATGTGCTCCATTACTAATAATTTAACAGACAATTAGTGAAGTCGAAGCGCTAGAAATTCTCTGAGCTGCTAAACCTAGAATCTGATGCTCTCTCTATCAAATCCATGAAGAATATGTTGACCATATGCTCCTCAATTGCCCCTTTGCAAAAGAAGTTTGGCAGCATGCCCTGTCAGGAGGGATCCCTTCTGACCAACTCCCTCCTGACATACCCACTCTGCTAAAAACCTGGGCCACCCTCTATCCTTTCCCTCTCAAGGCAAACCCTCAAATCAAGTGTTGTTGGATGTCCCTCCCTAAATTAATCCTTTGGAAAATTTGGCTCGAAAGAAACTCCAGAATCTTCAGAAATCTTACTGCTTCGCCCGACATCGTTTCTACCAAAGCCAAAGCCCTACTGGGAGACTACCTCTCCTACCTTTGGCCTTGCACCAACTCCCTTTCTCTCAACTCCCCTGATAAAGATTGGATCCATAGCCTCACTCCAGACCTCAAAGCCCCCCCTCCTCTCACTAACGATCACGAAATCTGGTGAACTACGGGAATTAGACTACTCTTGGGGGCTTGGAGTCGAATCCAATAATATAGCAGAAGCTCTAAGCCTTTGGCAAGGACTTATCCAAGCTCAAAAGCTAGAAATCAAAGAAATAACGGTGATAGGGGACTCCCGGATTTTAATCCAAGCTATGGTCACCAACACCTTACCTACTCAAATGAATATGTGCCACATTCTCAAGAAAATCATGCAGTTCTCCTGCTCCTTCCAAAAAATTGACTTATTTCATGTGCTTCGTCATCTCAACACCGAAGCCGACCAAGCTGCCAAAGTTGCCACCCACTTGAGCAAGGGTCAGCTCTCCCTAAATGGAACTTTGGTTTTCATCCCTCTCCCTTAGCGACACCCAATGAGCGCTCGGTTGGGCCTCCTGGGGCAAGTGGCCTTCATTCCCTCCCGACGTCATACTCGTGGTATCCCTCCTCTGCCTCCCTTGTCTGTCCCTTCTCCCGTGCGATGGTACTTATCTACACTATTCACGTCTCCTCCCCTCCCCCTCCCTTTCCTTCATGTCACGTCCCTCCTACACCTCCACACAGATCTCTTATCCCTCCCGCATGGCACTCGCGTGAGCCCCCCCTCCTCCCATGGCGGTGCATGAATGAGATACCGTTAAATTCAGGAAGGTGGTAAACTGCTCCTGCTCATCTTGCCTTCCCAATTCTGTCTGGTTTCTCACCTGGCTTGAGCTCCTAGCCTTTCCCCTGGTTAGTCTCTACTCATTTTCCTCGGCCAGGCCTCCCTCCTAGTGTTTGTCTACCGCTCTCGCAATGGATTCCAGTTCCAACTCAACCAACCCCCTAATCCCTCGCCCTCCCTAGAACTCGAAATTCGTAGGCTGAAACGCATGCTTAACGTGCATAGAGGATTCCTGCTCCATCTTGATGGGGAAGGAGGTCAAAGGTTCGAAATGATGGAGGAAGATATAATCCAGCTAAGGGAGGAAGCGGTAGAAGCTCTCACCTACACAACTCAGCAAGATAACAACAAAATTGTTGATCTGGAACCAAGAATTGAAAAGCTAGAAATTCAAGATGCAGGACAGAGCCACCAGACAGATGCAGGGGGGAAGGCGACCATGAGCGCAAGATCCTCCATCTCAGGTCGAAAGGTTTAATCCTGAATTCCTCTTTCCTAGAATTAGTTCTTTTTGGATCTCTGGTTCTCTTCTTTGTAAGTTGGAGTATAGGCCCTTATGCAACTCAGACAATCGCACTGTAAGCCGGTTCTTATTCTGATTTTAGTTATATTTTGGACTCTCGGCTATTATGGGAATTCTAGGACTTTATAGCATGGCAACCCCTTTTGTAATCTCGAAGCTCCCGCACTGCTCGCGGGGCTGAATTATGTAAGTTTTCTCTACAATGGTTATACCACTGGTTTTAATATATAAACCCCTTTCTTGTGTAAAAAAAAAATGTATTACCATAATAGACTTAAGACTAGTCCATTATATGAAAGTTCACAATCTTTCACATGATAAGTTTCAAAGGCATAATTAAAATATGTTTCTCTCTTTCATATGGTAGCTAACAACAAGAGAAAATATGTATTATACCATGTCATACATAACACTATTGCACACTTGCTATATGATCATTTCATACCTTCTCA
>ML789458.1:196489-222650 GCA_009831015.1 Picea engelmannii
CAATAGGGAAGTTGCTTTCCTGTGATTTAATTCAGAACTTCAGTATATTCAAGCAAGTGTGATTAGCATAGTTTCTTTTACTACAACTGTAAGTTGCATTTGGAATTGAGCATATATAGTGCGTGGTTATCTTTGAAATAAAATACTTCCTTGGGTTGATAATTTATGTTTCACTTGGTTGTTTGAATCAATTAAGCAATTATAGTGACCAACAAACTCTTACATTCTAAAGGATTTACCGGAGAGATTGTTTTACTACAACACTAGCGATTCTCACTTAAAACATTGTGTGGAACCAACTTGAAAAGTTTTAACGCTGTTTGGATTTTCTGTATATTAGTAGTCTAGTTCTGCTTTCATTTTTCCACTGTTTTTCATTTATGCTTTTACAGTAGTTTGATTTCTTCTTTCCTTTTTAATTTATTTCATGCTTCTTTTGCAAATTCAGTCATTTGATTTCTGCTGTTTTAATTTTTGTAGTCCTATTACTATCATGATTTTTATTTCTTTTCATATTTTAGTTGATTTTTGGTCAAGAATAAGATGTTGGATCATTTCTTCTACAGTGAAACTCCTGCAAGGTATTGTTAGTCAATAACAATCAAGCTTACATAGTTGTTATGATGTCCCCACTAAAATAATAATTGAATTGGTTATCTGCTTTCACTGTTGTCTTATAAAGAAATTGGTTATCTCCTGCTTCTGCTTTCCATTTCTTCATCCATTTGAATTAAAAAGAGCAAGTACATAAATTTTTCTCCTTGAAGTAAAAGAGAAAATTCTGGTTGAATGATTATGCATACAAGGGTAAACCCCCTCATACTTAACATTTTTCATGAGTTATTCCCAAATTTCTGGTCATTTTTCCATTAAAACCGCTCACTTCCCCCTGTTGCATAATCATTCTGGTTATATATTCTTGATACGTTTTTCTTGGTCTGTGAAACCATACATTCTAAGTTCTAATCTGTTGGAAACAAATTTCCCTGTGGATTCGCCAGTTTGTTGACAATTAAAATCGCAATGACGATTTCACTCGCAAAGTATTGCTAAAGCCTATTGTTTAAACTATGCCAATGATATATAGTACTAGTAGGTGGGACCCCCTTGTAGACTGGAGGATCAGAGATAGTATTGTTACACATTTTATGCTGTTGTTTCAGTGATGCTTACGTGGTTCTACATGATTTATGATGAAATATTGCTTTTATTTACGACAGATGGCAGATGGATAATGCACTTTATGTGATGATTTCGTTATTCTAAGATCTAAATTATATGTATGAAGTGGCATATATTTACTGTTCTTACATTTGATAGTGTTTCCATGATTTATTATCTATTACACCTACACAAAACACATGTTAGTAACAACAAGAAACAAGAGCAATGGAAAGAGACTTGGAATAAATCCAAGAAAAGGAAACTATGCTATGTTATACTATGTGCAATTGAAATTTAAAGAAGTTGATGTTAGTCCTAACTAGAAATGTTAGTGGCTATACGATTTTATTGAGTTATATGGGGCACATGTGATATATGTTATAGTATGGTTTTGGCAATGGTTAATAAGGATCAGGTGGCGCAATTGGCAAGCAATGTGTGCAAGTTTCGATGCACATATTAATGGCATGGATTAATGGTTGGTTGGCTGTCGTGTACTACGTAATTGAATGAGATAGAGGATGGAAGAAACGTGTGATAAATGCACATCACTACATACTTCTCCCACTGGCCGTCACCCTAGCATGGTTATTGTTCATTTGGTTTTTCTGTGGTTAAGCTATGAGATTCAGGCGTGGAAGGAACTGCTCGACCAAGCTCGTATTTTTAAGGCCATTTGGTTACATGTATGTTTTTTTTTTGCCCATCCATGAATTCTCTCTGTGTATGAAAAGAAAGTTGGCTCGGTAATGTGTTGGTCTATGTTTTCTTGAGGTTGGAAATTGTGTAAACGAATGATGTTTTCTCTGGAAAGACTATGTGTGTTATTCGTTGCAAATGAAAAAATTGATGGTTGAAGTCATGATTTCATTGACTTTTCTGTGTGGTGGAAATCATGGTGGCTCTCTGTTGTATTTATAGGTTTTTGTTGGAGGGTTTCACTCTGTTAGCCTTTTTTTCCATCTCCTCACAGTTATGGTAACCACACCCAGTTGTATTTGGTACTATGGGTTTGCTGTGTATGATTTGAACCACCTTTTGGTCACTGCATATCATTTTCCACCTGGTTGTGGGCTCATTTTACGTTATTGGTATCCACATAGTTGGTTATGGGTGTCTATTATGCCAGGAAGCTTGCTTTAGGGTTGTTGGTAGTACCTAGGATCTGCATTTCTATTAGCATTATTCAACTATTGGGGAAAACATGAGGGTTATGCCTTTGCGTGTTCTCAGTGTTGGTTACTAGCTAGTAAGAAACCTCTGCTCTTCTGCATCATGGTCTACCCTACCTGGTGTCGAACTATCACTATGTATTGCAAGATAAGGGTTATAAGGCTTATGATTCCACTGTGCTTGTCTCGAAGGCTCACACCTACAATTGATATAGTTGACCTCCGGTCTCCCTGTGTTTGGTTCCACTGAACGAACCCTTGGTTATTTTGTTCATTAGTTACAGGGCCCGATTTTGATAAACTAAACCAGTCGCACCCTATCATGCATCTTGTTGACTGTCATAAGTTGGTTAAGTATCATTGACAGTGGTTTGGATTTTTGGCTCATCTTTGTTTGATCGGTTTGATTGGAGAGTTGTAATTGGAAATAATAATGGGCATACAGTCACTGCCTCCTTTTGTTTTGATAATTGAATCGATAACTCAACATTGTTATAAATGGTTTGATTGGGAGTAATTGGATATATACAGTCAGAGATATGCCTCTTTTCATTATGCGTTGTTCTATGTGTTTCCTACAACGTGGTATAAATTGAAGTGGTGGTTGCTGTTGCTGTGTGTTTAATTTTCTCGATCGGGATTATTGCAATTTGAAGTATTAATAACCGTGGCCTATCTATCTACTGTGTATGATTTATAGACATCGTGCATCGTTTTGTTTTATTGCACCATCAGAGATGAGAATGAGGTTTTGTTAGTATGGTTTCATTGTGAATTCAATTGTTTAATTTGTTAAAAGAATGGAATTGGACATGTTTTTAACGAGTCTTTTCAACTCAGGAAATACCTGTGTCTATGTTTGATTTGAGAAATTAAATTATGGGCAGTGGTTGATGTTTTTTATGCTGAACAGAGTTGAGGCAGTATCACTGTGTGTTACTTGGATTTTGTTTTAAATATAAAAGGGAAGGAAATGAAAAGAAACAAAATTATTTAAAAAAAATATGGGTGAAAGTCATGACGATTCAGAGGATGATTATATTCTGTGTTAATTGAAAGTTTTTAAAGAAATTGAATGTGGGACAGTGAACAAGTTTAACACACAGTAATTGTTTAATTGGTGCTGGAATAATTGTACTGAATACAAAACTGTTTTTATGGATTACTTAATTGGTTTTTCAAACAATATTTGCTCTTTTTCCCTACCATTATTTCACTTTTTGCACATTACAATTCCCCTCGCCTTCCCATATTCACTATCCACTCCTTGTTCCAAAAAAATAATTATAGTTAAGATAATTTTTGTATTATGACAGTTAAAGGATCTCAAGGATGAATTACAGTGATATATTCTTTTGGTTTACGATACAGTTGATTGTTCGATGTCCATGAGCAATAATCATGATCTTTTTCCCCTCATTTCAACATTTTTCGCTCAATACAGCCCCTCGCATATCCCATAACCCTAGTTCACCCCCTGCTCATGGACAACTATTAAACGATTTGTATGGATTGGATTGCATGAGTCTGATATGTTGTTGAGCCAAATTTTATTTCATATTTAAAAGAGTTGTCATGTATGGTTGTTAAAGAAACTATTTCCTCATCAATTATGCATACATGAATGAGATTTTTCAGCAGAGGTATCCATGGCAGGGGTAACCGAGGAAGGGGAAATTGGAACAGTGGCCCTAGAAGGCCAAGATTCTCTATTCACTTTGATGCAAAATCACAAGTGTTAGTCCAACTATTTCAAGCTAGATTGGGAAATGAGTGGTCCAACCTAGGCCTAAAAGGTCTCCCTTCCAATCCCCACAGGTCCCTGGTATCCACATGCCTCCTCATGTCTCACTGCAACCTGAAATCCTCGAAAACAACTGATGGCAAGAGATTGTCCACCGACATTCTCTCAACATCGTGGCTAGCTTAACTTGTCTCTACCTGCTCCTCCACCAATTAATCAAATTGTCCAAGCTACCCTTGTCCACTCACCAGTACAATCTTCTCATGCAAGAAAAAGGTTAAAAACCGAGGCCCACCATGCTCCTGACAAAGGAAAAACCACTGCTTCCTCTTCCTCACCCTTAAATGACTCCGATAAATCCGTGTCCTCCCGCATGCATTTGAGAGATGATTTCTCTTATGTGATTAGTCAAATTAGGCCTAAAGGCTCCACACATCCTAAGGAAAATTCAGAGAGATCGAAAGGTGACAGCAACAACAAGGGAAATATTGCCTCCCAGAGTGGAAAATATGGATTTTAAGTTTTTATTTATTAATTGTTGAGAACTATTGACTTATGAAATTTTGGACAACACACTATTTTTTTGGATATATGGGTAATATATTTTTTGGAAATAATTTCAATTATCATTGATATAAATTGTCAAAATATGAAAATGATGATGGGAGTCACAAGGATGTATGTTTTGTTTGATTAACTAGTTGTGTTATCATTGTTAGAGAACTAAAGGGAGTCACAAGGGGTCCCACCTACTAGTTATTATTTATTTAAAACCCTTATTATGATTTTATTGCTTTTCCCCCTTAACTAAAAATTTGGTTAAGTTTTAGTTAACTTAAATTCCCAACTACTTCAACCAATTCTAATTTGCTTAAAGGAAAAAGGAAAGGGAGGAACAAGAGGATAATATAAGTAGAAGCATACTAAGGGTCCTATTGTAGAGAACAAGATTCAGGGCTGAATTACATCATTCATACACTTGTTTTTCAGAGAGTCTAGTGGGAAATAATCTGTGGCAAGATGATCCCGCTTTTAAAGTTAATTTTTTTACTTTATGTTAAAAGTCCTTTTGTGTGTTTCATCGGGGACGTCTAAGTTTGACTTTGGTCCAAAAATTCCTCAGGAAATTTTGTAAAGAGAACGATTCTTTTATGAATTGGAATGAAATAAAGGATTGCTTTATGTCTCATCTGTTTTGATTATTGACTTGGTGTCGTTACTTCTATCTCTGCATTTATTTCAACATCTGTTATGTTCAAAAAATTACATAAATAATGAATTTTTCACCAAGCTTTTATTTATACAAAAAAAAACCACCCTAAGCACTTGTAAACAATACTTGTGAATTAGGATACCAATTTTGATGGCTATAAATATAGGGTGACATTCCCATCTATCTTGCTTGAGTAAGATCTTTTCATATCTTTTCCTCAACATATTTGAGTCTTTATGTCGTGTCTCCTTCCTGGTCGACATAAACTTCTTGTACAAATATTGTCTCTTCCAACACTTGGAAATACAATGCTTGGGTGAATGACAAAAAGTACATGGATACATATTCCACAAGTTTTGGATTACATGATTATGCTTTTTATAATCAAAAAGAGATTTGGAAAAATCATGACCATTATACCTTCCTTGTTGATCTTCACTTTGCTTTGGCGATGTGTTGCATTCACTATCACAATCATGGAGTGATACGTCATCACTTTTCATGAAGTATTCCCGCAATGATTTAGGCTGGCCACTCGAAGCATCACTTGCTTCCGATGTTTTGGAGCCCATCTTGGATAATGATCCAATCTCCTCTTCACCATATCCAAATCCTAAATAGCGAGGTATTTCCACAACCTCTATGGGATTAACCATACCTTGGCCCTTTTTTCCAAGGCCATTTCCTTCATATCCCTTTCTTGGTTAGCAATTTCAAACCTATACCTCTTGTATGTTTTTCAAATGCACCAAAACCATGTTGATGGGAACAATGGGAAATTGATGAATGACCTTCACTACATACCTCAGAGATGTTTTCTGAAACAGATGTAGAAGTCAATTCCTTCAATTCTTCTTTGCCTTTGTTGTTCTTTGAAGAATTCTCTTGAATCAATCTCTTTCATTCAAAGCAGTCTTCATACAACACTTTCACCATCTCGGACATGGAAAAGAGATATTTTCACATATCCTTCTCATCTTGAGAAAGTAACTCTTTTGACTCCATTTTCTCAACTGAGATGTGCCTTTCCCTAGTAAACATGAAAACTCAAAATCCAACCATCAACTAGCTCTGATACCACTTGATCTGAAATAGATCTTTTAAATGACCATGGTTGAGTTAGCTTTCATGTGTTAAATTACCATTTAGGAAAAATAATGAAAGAGGAAACATAACATCCATTAAACACATATAGATCTAGAAATGAACATAAATAACATCAATCCATAACACCAATATGATAACGGAGTTCAGCAATCTCGCCTACATCTCCGGGCCTCTGTCTCAGTGGGATTTATTATTTCTCTTCAAATATTTTCAAGTACATCATGAAATTTCCAATGGATTACAACAATGATCTGGTCATTTTCTACCAGATCTCAAGAACCCATCAAAACTGACAGCACCCAAATCGGATGAACGAAGCTCCCAGGCTCGCAAAGGTGTGCTCCTCAATAGCTTCCCTGCATGACAATGACTTTGGCTCAATATTTATGCAGCATAAACCTGCTTTTAAAATCCTCCCATGGCTTCAAGGGCCTCTGGTTTATATAGGCTTGAACTTGGTAACCATCTCCCAACTTCCCCCCAAGATTTGGCCTCAAAAAAGGCCCAAGGTCCTCCAAAAATGGATCAAATCTCCAAAAACTGGCTAATAATCCACAAAAATATTCAACATAAGGTTTAAAACCCACTTTTGATAAATATTAGGGCACAACCCCCTTTCTCCGTGCTCCTGGTCACATGGGCACCTCCATGTGGCCCTGGAATAGTACTAGTTCACTGACCCCTTACTTGTTAGCCCCTGGTCATAAGACTCGGCCCATGTGTCCACATCCTATTCCTCCACGCGCTAATTTGGTTAAGCCCCCTGGATCTAAGTCAGTGGTTAACCCCCTGGTCGATGGGCTAGCTCGACCGACTAGGGATAACCCCTGATCTCCCGTGCCAAGTGTCAAGGTAGGAGCCACGATCATGTTACAATGGTCACATGCAATGTTTTGCGCCATGAGGGCTGGGCCAACTCTCCATACATAAATGTGCACCCAAAAATTTACGACGAGAACATATGGAAGGGTCCTGTGGAGTATTGCGCCGGGGCTGGGGCTAGTCCCCAACCCTAACTCTATCGGAATACATTACAATGTAACTTTAAATATAAGTGGTGCCCTTTATGGTTAATTTCCACTAGGTAGGCGGGTTGGTAGCCTGACCTACATGAAATCTTGGCACTCAAAGAGGTCCACGGTTCAAACCTGGTGGACTCCAAAACCAATTTTTCCAAAAAATATCAACCAACGAATGGGTGCCATGTGGAAGCCCATGTCTGGGCCACGTGGCACTTTGCCATTAGCCCGAACTGATGCTACATGTCCATCAACCATTGGTCCAACTATCTACCCAGTGTTCAGTCCAATCACCTGCCACTATACCTTCCATGTGTGATATGACCCTGCCACTGTACTTGCCATGTGTCACACGACCATGCCACATGTCATGCTTGTAGTGGTGACACATGTCACACTCTGATTGGTCCACTTGTACCTATCCACGTCATCATCCACATACCCTACCACATCAAAATCCACATACCCTTCCACATCAACTATATGTCTGTACGACCTGTACAACCATCTTCCACGTGGCACTGTACGGACTGTACAATCATCATTGTTTTTTGCCTATTTGGCCAAATGAACAGATCACAATATATGGAGCATACGATGCCTGTTTGAGCCCGTTCAAGTTGCATTAGGTTTGTAACTTTGAGGCCTATGCACACGTTCGTTTTGAAGAGATTCTAAGAAGTTTGATTTTTAGGCCGTTCTGAGCCCCATCTGGCTCCTGGATCCAATTCTGGATCAATTACAAAGCCCAAACGACATAACTAACCACTCAAAAAATCCCTGTTTGGTTTTAAAGGCTGTATTCCATGCATCATGTTCTGCAACCCTGATCTGATGGTATCCACTGCGCAAATCCAACTTAGTGTAATAAACAACATTCTTTAATTGATCAAGTAAATCATCTATATGAGGAAGAGGGTATTGATTTTTCACCATGATTTTATTTAAGGCCTGGTAATCGACACACATTTTCCATGAGCCATATTTATTTGGCACCATCATGATCAGAGAACCACAAGGAGATGAGCTAGGCATGATGACCCATTGATCCAATAAGCCTTGTACCTGCTTATTGATCTCTATCATCTCTACAACTGACATCATGTACATGCCCACATTAGGTAGAGGAGAATCCTGCTGAATAAGTATCTCATGTTGGATTTCCCTCTTAGGAGGTAATCCATCCGGTTCCTGGAAAATATCATCATTCTTAGAAACAATATCAATTAATTCTTTCTTATGAGAAGGATCACATCATTGGAAAGCGTCGGATGTTCTGAGATCTTTCTCCCTTACGACCATGAGTACATATCTCTTATTAGTGTTTATGAGTCTCTTCATTTGTCCTGCACTAACAAGTGTTGTGTTTACCCTCATGCTGTGATCTCTAACAATATATTCAACTCCCTCTATTGGAACAGGGGCAGACCCAGGGTTTAACGCTTCAACAACGCACCAAAAAAACCCTAACTACCAACCCTTTCAGCAACACCTGCAAAGTAGATGAAGTATTACCTGAGGTAGAGGAAGGGGGGGTTGCAGGACTCAGGTGTCTACAACCAGGTTGGGACACATATCTGTGATTACAAAACTTAACATAACACTGAAACAACAATATACCTTATTTCTTGAATCTCATTCACATCGCAGATCAAACCCTTTTTACAAATCAACACAGTAACATTAAAGATAAAGTACTTCCCATCACTTAGCACATAACATTAGATCAGATCTAGCATTCATTTACCATCAAGATAGCACTGAGCATCCATACATCCATCCAACATATATAAAGACCAATACACTAATAGATAAACAACATAAACAACATCAACAACATCGCACAAAGCACATCAACGCAGGATATACGTGGTTCACCCCAGTGTGGGGCTATTCCCACCACCTTCTTCTCTTCTTCTTTATTATTCTTCAAGATTCTTACATTCATCTGCTCTTGTGCACAAATCCATAGAGCCCAACTTCACAGAGGATAGGAGATCTGTGCGCTGTGCACCGGATCCTCCTTCCCAAAAACCAGGTCAAGGCACAAAGCCAACTCCTCAATAACACAAAGCCTTACTTTACACAACCAGATTTCACAAAACAACTTACAATCTCTTGCACTAAGCCAACAATAACAACACTTTCTTGCACTAAGCCACAAACAACTTCTTACATCGCCTAACTACTTATTTATACAATTCCAAATGGCCTAATCATGGGTAAACCCATGGGCCAACAACCCATACCTGTTACATAAACCCTAAAACCATTTGCTGGGTCCACAAGCCCACAAAATGAGTGATATCCCGTGCTCTCAGCTGCGCCTGGGTGCTCCATATTCGACAAGCATGTTGAAGTCCCAAAAATGGTCATACACGACCAATGTTTCCTCAAAACTTAGTCGAGGGCCAATAGGCCCCCAACACTCACTTGTGACTCGTCCTGAGTCACTTAGATCTAGGAAACACTACTTCAAAGGCCTCGAGCTTAGCTCGAGCTACCTCGACTTACTGCTTCGTTAGAGCTTCCTGCTCAATGAACTCCTAAATTAGTTGCTCTGTAACAGGCCCTTCCAGGTGTTGTTCCACTGTAGCAATCAGTTGGTCTAGCTGCGAGCCTTGTCCTTCAACTTCTTAAAAACTCATGTAGACTTCGTCCTACACCAGCTGTAGTCTCTGTGTCACTTCCATGAATTTTCTCTGGATAACAGTAACCAACTGCTGAACTGCGCACTGTTCATGTGATATTTTCATCTTCTCGACTGCAGTAAGCATCTTCATCTGTGCTTGCACATTGGATGCCTGTTGCTTCACCTCTTGGAGCTGTTATTCCAGTTTCCTCAGCTCCGGATCTTCTACAAGGCACTCATAGGTCTGCGCACTTCGATCACTTAGTTTCTTACACTCTAAGGCGAGTTCCCTGATTCTTTCCACTGTGCTCTTGGATATTTCTTTCCTTTGGTCACGTACTTCTTGTGGAGTGCCCAACACTGCTTGGATATCTAGCTCCATTACCCTTGCTTGAAGCTGCTGAATGGCCTCAGGGAGCTTCCACACTTGAATCTCGGCTAACTCTTCTTCCTCCTATGCCAAGTCCGACACAGAGATAAGTTCTTTAGTCACTGTGTCTTCAACCACAGACTTCTCTGTGAGTAACTGATCTTTTTCTTTCTGCATCTTCGCGTTGTCCTCCTCGTACATCACCCAAATTTCATCTTTCTCCTTCTGCACAGCTCGAAGTTTCTCTAAGTCCTCCTCCTTTTCTTGCTTCAAGGCCTTTGTGGCCTACTTTGTTTCTTCTTGGACTCGACTAAGTCGAGCCTTGGTTGCGTATGCTAGCCTTCGTAATTGGGTGGGATCATCCCCAAATTTTGCAATTTTTGATGACGAAGGTGCAATAGGTACTACGCAGCTCGAATAGATGGATTTATCTATGTCCTTGAGCTCTTTCTCTATTCTTTCATATAGTGTTTCTTGCTTCAGTTCATGTCTTTGCAAGATATCCTCTGAAGCGTCCTCCACGGCTGCGATGATGAGATCGACATCATCCACTGTGAGCACATTCTTTGACTGAGGCTTATTGGCTCGAGTCTTATTTCTTGTTGAGGGTTTCTATGGAGAAACCTTCCTTTTCTTTGATGTTTCAGCCTCGGTGAGGGGATCCTTCAGCGGTGTAACTTCGCCTTTATATTGCTTGTCTCCTTATTCTTCGTTTACTTCATCTCCTCCTCCTCCTGCAGGTGATTCATGCATACTTTCCTCTGAGGCACTGCCAGTCTCTATCTCTTGGATTTCCTCCTTTTTATTCTTTTCCTTCGCGCTAGTCTGTTCATCATGTTCGAACCGGGTGACCAATGGACTTTCGATGATGTCGGGGCCATTCCTTAGTGATATCTTCCATGTCTTCATTGGTCAACTTATACTAGGATTGCAGCTCCTCCTTACTTTAATCCCTATGTGCAGTGATGTAGATAAAGTGTCGATCTGTGAGGAACTTCACGAACGGTCTATACTGGTGCAATGTATTCGGTGTCATTCATGGAAATGCCTCAATGGCGTGATTCAACTGTAGGTAGTAATCATGGAACACTACGTTTGATTTCCACTGCTTCTCCATATCATTCGTGTACCATAAGGTGGAGAACCTTGCGGCTAATGACTCTGATGGCTCAACTTCGGGGAATGTCACTCCTTTCGGCATTTGCCAACTGACAAAGGCGATCAGTACCAATAGCCAGCTAAAATGAAACTCATATCCCTGGTCCTACGATTTGCTACAATCCTTCTCCAACTCCTTGACGAGGTAACTCACCCATTTCATTTTCATTCCTTTGACGCACTTCTTATGAGGTCTACTACAAATCCAGTGACCTGTGTCAGATGTTTCTTTCTGAAAATCTTGCCAGCTATAAGCTGAAAATCTAGGCGCACTGCGCCATCCTGGATGGAGGCTACCTTGTAGCCTCACTTTCCCTTTTCTACATCGCCATAGTCTTCCTTTATATGTTGTGCGAGGGAGTGATCTGCAACCTTCCCTGGGTAGAACTACTGAGGTTTCGGTCCCTGCATGCTCAATCCTGTGATGAGGTGGATCAACGCCAAATCCATAGTGACGTGCCTATCAAGCCATAGATAGCCTCCGTGATAGCATGGCAAGAGGAGTTTAAGGTAGGCATTAACCTCTTGATGTCAGCCAAAGTGAGGGATATTCATCACATTCAGAATTGTCGATTGCGCGAGTTCCTTTATCCACGACTGGGAGACTATGCGCTGCTTCTTCCCAATCATCTTCATCAAATACTGATGCAGCGCGAGCATCACATAGTTCTTTTGGTCTCCGAGGTTGAATTCATGGTTCTTTAGAGATGGAATATGTCCTAAATGGGGTCCAACTGTGCGTATCCCCTTCGAGAGGTATGCAATGATCAAGGTGTATTCAAAAACCCGTGGGACGCTGTTGTGGTTAACCGCACCAGCCAAAGGTTGGATGTAGTCTGACAAGACCGATGGGATATGCTTTACGTTAGCCATATCGTCGCGATGTTTGCTTCGCTTCTCAGTCGTGGTTCGACTAGACTGATGTACAGTTGAGGGGAATGCTTGCAATCTGCCAGTCGACGACGCCTGTATTCTTACAACTATAACTCTCTCGGCCATGAGGTCTACAAGAATGTCCTCCACAGAATTTTCTACTGCGCGACGTTTGCCCAACATTCACACTCGTAATCAAATAAATCGGGTAGGAAAATAGACAAGAAAGGTAATCAGACATATGGTGAGGTCTAGAAAGCACAACGCGATACAATGGATTCTTTGTTAGCTTGAGTAATCACAGTTTACAAAAAGTGGTCCTAACGCAACATCCGACGGGTTAACTAGGAAAGAACTGTAACGGATCCCTCCAATGGGTTGGAATCCATCCATCAATGTACATCCATCCGTTATGGCGTGGTCTCAACGGTCCAATGACAGTCTCTCCATCAATAATTGCATTTATAGCCAATCTGGAGCATCATTCTAACGGTTGGGGTGCCTCCAACGGTCATATAGCTTCACCGTGGCGAAGTCCCATTCTATGTGGTTCTGTTATTTCGACGAGGTTCAAGTTCTACAGATCTGCCTCCTGCGAAGTCTTCTCTAGAACCTCCTGTATTTTTCCTAACTTGGATTTCTTCTTACTGAGCTTTCTAGCCTTCTTTCCTGTGATTTGAGTCTCTATATTCCTCTTTCCATTCTTATTCTTATTTTCTCTTAGCATAGTATCTTCTCACTGCTGATGTTCTTTCAAAGGGTGCAAAGGTAATACTTATTCTCTTATTAACTCTAGGGTAGGTATTCTTCTTTCTTGTATGGGTAGGTCTTTCAAACCTTTTTGTGTTGTTTCAACCTTAATAGCTAAGTCTCTTGCCCTCTGTTGCTTCGACTGATGCTCTTGTTCTTCTATTAGTCACTCTATTTTTCTAGTTATGAGGTCCCTTAGTTATTTCTTTTTCTTCTCTGTAGCTTCCTCCTTTGCTCTCCTTTTGATCTGATCCTTCTCAATCCAAGCCTTCCCTAACAAAAGAGGAAAAGGGGCACTATTCTCAACAAACCTAATAACTTCAAATTTTTCTTCAGTCGATGTTTCATGAGAAATCATAGGTATATTAGTAACTCTTCCACATAGGGTTATCATCTTTCCTTTTTACAAGCCTATCCTTCCCAATGAAGGTATCATATAAGGCTTTCCGAAAATTTCCCAAGTGTTTTCTGGCATAATATTCACGTGTGTTACTTCATCCAATACACAGTCTATGTCAAAGTATTCTATTCTTGTAACTATGCACTGTTTTTCTTTCAAGATCTCTGACAAACTGAAAACCTTGTGGTCTTCCATTACTTCTTTTAATTGTACTAACATAATCCGAGCTTCCTCTGATTCTTTCTCTTTCTGGTTTTCTAACATATCCTTAGTCTCTTGACCTTATTTATAGTTTTCTTGTCTCATGTTAATCTTTTCAACTTTAGCAATCATCCTTGGGCAATCCTCGACTTCATGACCAATAAATTTACAACAAAGACAAATAGGACCTGTACCAGGAAATTCTTTAGCAAGATGTTCCGGTCTTCTACAATTATAACACAGTGTTAATCCTCTCTTTATTTTAAACGATCCACAACCTTTCCTGTACTGCGCACTGGGATCACAGTGCTGGACCTGCGATCTGCAAAAATTCTTTCTAGGTTCCTGCATCCACTTATTAGTCCAAAAATTCTTTCTATGCATAGGAATAACATATCTTTCTCTATTTCTATCAAATTTATTTAGATCAACAAACATACCTAGATTCATACTTTTGAAGCAAACATTTCCACTTATCTTACCTTTACCAGAGCACAAAGCTTTAATATCTTACCTATTTTCCTCATATAGGGTCTCTTTCTTAGCAAATATTTTCGCAAGCTGATTAGAATACTGGGAACTATGGCAATAGATCTATGTACAGATCTTTATTTTCTTCAGTTCCTAGCAAGCACAGTTTCAGGTCCCAGCAACAGAACCATTTGTTGGCACAGGGGCAGACCCAGGTTTCAACGCTTCAACAATGCACCAACAAAACCCTAACTACCGGCCCTTTCGACATCACCTCCGAAGTAGATAAAGTCTCACCCGAGGTAGAGGCAGGGGGGGGTTGTAGGACTTAGGTGTCTACAACCAGGCTGGGACACAGATCTGTGATTACAACACTTAACAGAACACTTAAACAACAATATACCTTAGTTCATGAATCTCATTCACATCACATATCAAACCCTTATTATAGATCAACGCAGTAACAATAAAGATAAAGTACTTACCATCACTTAGCACATAGCATTAGATCATATCTAGCATTCATTTACCATCAAGATAGCACTGAGCATCCATACATCCATCCAACATATATAAATATCAATACACTAATAGATAAACAACATAAACAACATCGCACAAAGCACATCAACGCAGGATATACGTGGTTCACCCCAGTGTGGGGATACGTCCACCGACTTCTTCTCTTCTTCTTTATTAGTCTTCAAGCTTCTTACATTCATCTGATCCTGTGCACAAAGCCACAGAGCCCAACTCCGCATAGGATAAGATATCTATGCGCTATGCACCAGATCCCCCTTCCCAAAAACCAAGTCAAGGCACATAGCCAACTCCTCAATAGCACAAAGCCTTACTTTACACAACCATATTGCACAAAGAAACTTGAAATCTCTTGCACTAAGCCAACATTAACAACACTTTCTTGCACTAAGCCACGAGCAACTTCTTACATCGCCTAGCTACTTATTTATACAATTACAAAATGGTCTAATCATGGTTAAACCCATAGGCCGACAACCCATACCCATTACATAAACCCTAAAACCCTTTGTTGGGTCTAGAAGCCCACAAATGAGTGAGATCCCATGCTCTCATCTCCACCTGGGTGCTCCATCTTTGACCAGCCTGTCGAAGTCCCAAAAATGGTCAAACACGACCAATGTTTCCTCAAAAATTGGTCGAGGGACAATACCCCCCTTAGTAAGGTGGTATTTGTTCTAATGAGGAAATAATATTTCTTTTCTATAATAAATATAAGGACTCCCCAACACTATGCCACATATATCAAGTGATACACCATCCAAATCCAATTCATCAATCAACTTTGAAGCAATAGAAAATCTGACCCTACATTGTTTGGTGACATTAAGTTTTGCTTTATCACATACCCAACCAAGAGGTTAAGGCTTTGGATGTGGTTTCATTTCAAGACCCATCCTTTTGACAAGTGATTCAGATATCAAGTTTAATTTGGAACCCAGATAAAACAATGTATATATCTTAGTGTGTTTAGATACAACTCTTATGTGAAATAATTCATTCCTCTTTCGTTCATCATCATGAGATTCATTATTAATATTTGAACTAGCATGAAGGGAATCTTTCCCCTTTACTCCAACCACTGTTATATTTCCTTTGTCTCCTGAATCGGAACCAAGATCTTGTTGCATTGTAGCAAAAATTTTTGTCTTCCCCTTTCCACCGAACTGTTTCAGTCTCTTCTCTGGATGTAGTTTCCAACAGTGTTCATCATCCTGACCACTTTTCTTGCAATGAGTGCAAGATGGATTTGCTTCTTCTCTCTTTACTATGGTTGTCTTCTTGTCCTTCCTTTTAAAATTCTTAAATGGATTATGTGGGAGATTGGAAGGTTTCTTTGTGGGATCTTCTTGAACATGCTTCTCAAGGTGAGTGGCTTGTACACAAACTTCGTCAAGACTAGTGGGGTCAAACAATAACAAAGTATGATGAATATAACTGTGAAGTGCACCAATATACTTCATTAAAGTTTCATAAGAATCCAAAGGAATGTTTAATGCAAGAGATTTCTTCCTAAATTATTCTGTGAAACTTTGTATAGTTTGACCTTTACTTTGTCTTAAAGTTTTCCATTCCATCATTGCTTTATGTAAATAACCTAATGGATAAAATTGCTTCCTTATCGTTGATTTAAATTCCAACTATGAGGAAAGAATATTACCACACTTACTTCCATCCTGAAGTTTTCTCTCCCACCATACGAGAGCAGTGCCTTCCAACTGAAGAGAAGCTAGTTGCACTTTAACTTCTTCTTCATCAATCTGTTGAACACGACAATATACTTCAACCTGTCGGAGCCAATTATCTAGCTTTTTAGGATTAACATATCCATTAAACATAGGTAAAACAACTTCTACATCAAGCTTTAATAATGGTTTCTTAAAAGATGCTTTATCGATAGAATGATGAGAATGCTTAGAGGGAGAAGAACTAGAACTTTATGGTGAAGATGGAGGCTCAGGAGGGTCTCCTCCAACCCCTTGATTTACTGAAGCATCATCATCAACTTGTGCTTCCATTTTATTCCCTTTATTCTTCATCCTCTTCTCGTAGTCTCGATACATCCGTTCAACCATTTCTGACTTGTGATAAAAGATCATATGGAAGTTTTTCTCCTGTTCATCACACTTGTTCTCTTCTTCCATTTTCTTCCTTCGGGATGCACGACCAAATTCGAGATTGAAAGTATTAAGAATTAATTCACCCTGCTTATGCTTGGCCCTAGTAAGCATTCACACTCAAAAATTCACGTCAAAGATGACAGCTCTGATACCAACATGATCCAGGATCTTTTCATCAAAGTGACTTATAAAGAATTGCATAAAATGAGCATAAATTAAAGTGCACCATTAAAGAAGGAAAAACTAAAAAATGAAGAGACATAAGCATCAAATTTGAACACAAAACTTGATAATGGAGTTCGTTCCTAGTGGAATACGTCTCCAGGTCCTCCTCTCAAATGGGTAGTCCTTTTTATTAACTCAGCAAAATATTTTGGCAAAATATATAAGTATACCTCATTCTAGAATCAAGTTGTAGAATATTTTCTCATATCAGAAAAAAAACAACACCATTGAATTCGTGGCATCGAATTACCCAAAAATGTCTGTCTCCACGCTTCAATACGACTTTGGCACTCCTAGGTCCAAGAGAAACTTTGTCTCGGTTTTTGTGCCTTGCAACCTGCAATTAATGCCAAGAAGATGGCTCGTAAAACTTGCCAACCATACCCTCACACGCCTCTCCTGGTGCACTAGGCGGATTCAATTTTTAAATAAAAATTATGGCTTTGTAAACAACAGAGGGCGTTTTGCCTAGTGGTTATCAGATCATTTGTTAAGGCGTAGATAAAGGGGGAGGTCCTGGGGTCGAGCCCGCGGGCCTCCCCTTTTGGGTGTCTCTTCATTTTTGAGTTTTCCTTCGTTAATGGTGCACTTTAATTTATTCTCATTTAATGAAATTATTTATAAGTCACTTCGATGAAATGATCCTGGATCATGTTGGTATCAGAGCAATCATCTTTGACGTGAATTGTTGAGTGTGAATGCTTATTAGGGCCAAGCATAAGCAGAAAGGAAGAAAATAGCATAAGAGGACAAGCGTGATGAATAGTATAAAAACTTCCATATGGTCTTTTATCGCATGTCAGGAATGGTCAAACGAATGTATGGAGACTACGAAAAGAGGATGAAGAAGAATGGGAAGAAAATAGAAGCACAAGTTCACGATGATGCTTTGGTAAATCAAGGGGATGGAGGAGACCCTCCTGAGCCTCCATATTCACCATCAAGTTCTATTTCTTCTTCCTCTAAGCATTCTCATCATTCTCATCATTCTAGCCATAAATCCTCTTTTAAGAAACCATTATTAAAGCTTGATGTAAAATTTGTTTTACCTATGTTTAATGGAGATGTTAATCCTGAAAAGCTAGATAATAGGCTCCGACAGGTTGAAGTATATTTTCGNTATATATATATATATATATATATATATATATATATATATATATATATATATATATATATATATATATATATATATTTAAATGTGGTTCCACCAACTTTAGCAGTGGTTTAGATTGACCGTTAGGCGCCATATTTGGTTGACCTGCCAATCCTTTTTTTATTTTTGGAATTTTGTTCTCGGGCCCTCATTGGGCATTTGCCCATTGCCATGTGGAAGCCAACCATTGGGCCACGTCAACCAAATGTACAATCATATTCCATGTCAGCGTATGGTCTACCACCTCATCAACCACATCATCTTTCCACATCATCGTATGGTCTGCCACGTGGCACATTTTTACTGGTCCACGAAATGACCCGAAAATGCCAAAAACAGGTGACACATGGCAGCCTATGGTGCTGCCATGTCACCATGATGACATCATGATGATGTCACCATGACACATGTCACCTCCTGCATATTCCATGTACACTGTACAGATGCTGACATCATCTCTACTGATGTTGATGTCATCAGTACAGATGCCGACTCATCCCTTGTTGACTGGGCTAGGTTGACCAAACTTTGACTGTGAATATATTTCGATCTGTAACTCTGTTTGACGATCCGTTTAAGCCATTGGAAAGATTGCGATGTTCTCTTTGCGATGATGCTACTTTCATTGAGTTTTGAGGACTTTGAATTTTTTCCCTTTCTCTGTCTGCTGAGGGCCATTACGAGCTTCCTGAGTTGCTTCTGTGAGTTCTAATCTGTCCTTAGTCTTCTTTGGATCCTTTTTAGATCAACTACACATCAATGCAAGGAACCCAAAAACCATTTCAATCATTGCAACATTGATGACCACAATGAGGAAAAGTGTTGGAAAGTACATCCATATATGAACCCAAAGAATCACAAGAAGGAAAAAAAGAAAAAGAACCTTCTAGCCACATATTTGAGCTATCAGATTGAAAGTAGTGTTGACGTGGATGAAAACATTGTTTTCAGATCTTTGCAGAAGGAGGTGAATATTAGTAGCCTTCATCAACAAGAATAGAAGGAGATGGACAAGCTCTTCCACATAAAGATTCAAGTCAAGAATACCAAGATAGATGCTTTGTTAAACTTTGGTTCACTGGATAATATCATAGCAGTGGATCTAGTTAGCAATATTGGATCAAAGGTTCATGATCATCCTAGCCCCTATCCATTGGGTCAGGTAAACAAGGATGCAAAGATCAAGGTAACAAACTAGTGCAAGATTAAATTTGTTGTAAGTGTTGATTTTATAGATGAAGTAGAATTGGATGTAGTACCACTAGATGTATGCAGAGTAGTGTTTGGAAGCCCCTACATGTATATGAGGGATTCTATCTTCATCCAGAGATCCAACCAATACCACCTCATCAAGGATGGGAAATACTTCATCATCGACGTGCACAAAGGAAAATAAAAAATTTCACTCATAAGTGCCAATCAAGCAAAGAAATTGATCATTTCTAGAAAGAAATATGTTTTATTTTTCCTAAAGGAAAACTTGTTTGGTGGAGAGTCATTAAAAGTAAAGACATCCCTGGAAGGGTGTAGTAAGGAGAAAAACAATGAATTTGAGGAGTTGTTAAATGAATACATGGGAGTGTTCCAGGAGCCTAAAGAGTTACCACCTAAGAGGGAAGTGCAACATGAAATCCAATTATTTCCAGACTCCCCCTTGCCAAATATTGAGATGTATAGACAATATTTTCTAGAAGTAAATGAAATAAAGAATCAATTGAAGAAGTTGTTGGAGCAGGATATGATTTGACCAAGTACCTCACCTTGTGGGCCACCCATCATAATTGTTCCCAAGAAGGATGGGACTTGGAGAATGTGTATCTATTACAGGGCATTGAACAAGATTAAATCGAAGAATCAATACCCTATTCCCAGGATCAATGATCTATTGGACTAATTGTAGCATGACAAGTACTTCACTAAGATGGATTTAAAATAAGGATATAAACAAGTATGAGACAAAGAAGAAGATACCTTGAAAAATTCCTTTAAGATAAGGCAATGTTTCTATGAGTGGTTGGTTATGCCATTCAGTTTATGCAATACACCATCTATATTTAAGAGACTAATGAATGATATTTTATGCCCTTATCTATATTCATTTGGTATTGTCTATTTGGATGATATACTAGTTTATAGTGCTACCTGCGAGGTGTTGTATTCTTTGCATGACTAGACCTAGTGTCCGTGTTGCATTGGGCACATGGAGGGTTCGGGGGAAACACCCCCGTTATTTTTTCCATTTGGTATCAGAGCTATTATTGGCTTCAGGGGGATGCATTTATGGTCAGGGATTTGTATCGGTTCTATGATAATCCTTGTTACAGTGGGATATCTGCGATATCAATTCTTCAGGTGAAAATATTTGGCGAGTAGTTCAAAAATAGAGATCAATAAATTCAATGGGAAACGTTTTGAGTTGTGGAAGATCAAGATGGAAGATATGTTGGTGCACAAATATCAATGGATTGTTGTGGATCTAGGTACTACACCTACAGGAACGTTAGAAAAATATTGGGAAAAGTTGGATCAGAAGGCAAAGAGCACAATCTGGTTGTGTCTCTTAGATTCAATACTATTTAATGTGTTAGGGGAGGCTACAATGGAGGCTTTATAGAGGGAATTGACTTTGGTGAAATTTCTTCTCTTGTTGTCAAGTTAACTTCTATTAGATTTCTTTTATCTGTTGCTCTTGCATTTGATTTTGAAATAGAATAGATGGATGTGAAGACAACATTCCTACATGGGGATTTGGAAGAAGAAATCTACATGAAACAACTAGAAGGATTTGTTGTGAAGGGAAATAAAGAGCTAGTATGGAAGATGAAAAAGTCCCTGTATGGGTTAAAAAAATCACCAAGGATGTGGTATCAAAAATTTGATACTTATATGTTGGGATTTGACTTCACAAGGACCAAAGAGGATAGCTCTGTGTATTTCAAATGAATTGGTGATCATATTATTTATTTGGTCTTGTATGTGGATGAAATGTTGCTGATAGTAAACGACAAGGAGATTATCTGGGGCGTGAAAACTAATCTATCCTGTAAATTTGAAATGAAGAATCTTGGTGCTGCAAATTTCATTTTGGGCATTGAAATTAAAAGAGATCGAGAAAACAAGAAAATATGGTTAAATAAAAGGAAACATGTTAAGACAATATTGCATAAGTTTAATATGCAAGATTGTAAACCAGTCAGGGTTTCTATTCCCATGAGTGTAAATTTATCTGTGAATCAGTGTCCCAAGACACCTGAAGAAGAAGAGGACATGTATCATTTTATGTATGCTAGTGTGGTTGGCAGTTTGATGCATGTAATGGTCTATACTATTCCAAACATTTCACATGAAATGGGAGTTTTGAGCAGGTATATGTCAAAACTAGGGAAGGAGCATTGAAGAGCAATACAGAGGGTTTTTAGGTATTTGCGTGGCACTACTATTTATGGATTGTTCTACCAAGGAAGATCAGGATTGGATAGAGTGTTGAAAATACATGGCCTTGATGATGCAAACTAGGTTGGAGATCTGGATCACAGAATATCTACAAGTGGGTATGTGTTTAACCCTTTTGGAGGAACAATCAGTTGGATGAGAAAAAGACAGTATGTAGTGGCACTCTCAACTAAAAAAGTTGAATACATGGAAGCCACTCATGCAAGCAAGGAAGCAATATTGTTACATAGATTATGTTAAGGTATTGGGGTTGTACAACAAGCTGTAAGGATAGATTGTGATAGTCAGAGTGCAATCTTCCTAGCAAAGAACCCAAATTATCATTCAAAGACAAAGCATATTGATGTTTAATATCACTTTGTGAGAGACATGGTTGAAGAAAAGAAGGTGTTGTTGATGAAGGTGGACACTTTGACGAATGTTGCAGATTCATTAACAAAATCTATGAGCATTGAGCATTTATCTTAGTGTGGAGGATTTATGGGCATTGTTGCCCTGGATTGTTGACTATGTAACCCTACAACCCCTAATATGCAAAGAAAACAACAAGTGAGAGAATGTTGGGTATGTGTTATATTCTTTGCATGACTAGATCTAGTGTTTTTATCGTGTCGGGCGCGTGCGGGGGGGTTGCAGTGGGGTGAGAGCCCCCTTGCATGGAAGTTAGAGGGAAATGCCCACAATGTTTTTTCAAGAGGAGCACATATCACATCTTATGCAGGTGTTAGAGACCCTGAAGAAGAACCATTGTAGTATGCCCAACCCCAATATGGGAAATGAACACCAAAAGTTTCCAACTCTGATACCATTAAATTACTTAAATGCTTTGCATATGAACACAAAATCATTTTTAACAACATATAAACTTAAGTATAAGTATAAATGTAAATACCCATAACAAAAAATAGATAAATAAGCGCACGGTAATTAAAACAAGCACATGATAGACACTTATCTTTTAGAAATAAACCACCAAATGCGTGCAAAACTCAGACTTTCCTCCCAACCATAGAATATGCTTCTCATAAACTCTCAGTAGAAGGTCACCGCCAAGATAGGACTAAAATACACCCGGGAAAAGGATTCATAGCCAGACCAAGGTCTCTCAAACAACATAAATTCTCATACTAAGGTTCCATCTCCAACCACCATCCTACAAACTCTCATTCCCCACATGTATGTCCCACCCCATGAAGTGTGCCCCTTCTCTACTCAACAGTCCTTTGGCTGCCCCACTTTCCTTTCGGGTTTCAACAACATGCCATATAGTAAGTCTTAGATCTCTGTAGCTACATCTTGACACCCAGGGAAACAATTCCCATCAATCTCTCGCCTAAAGAGAATGCTCGCGGGCTTGCCAACCCACTGCTTCAACATGCACACATGCCTTGCTAGAAAAATAGGATCGCGGAGCAATAAAATAAAACAAATGCAAAAAAAAAACACAGAAGATACACAATACAATAGAGAAACATATATACGTGGTTCACCCAGTGTGGGATACGTCCACCGGATAAATTTCCAGGCATTTCCTTATTATTATCCAAACAAATTAAGGGATACAACCTACAACACACTCACTGTAACTTCCTCTTCTTTCTCTCACAATCTCCTCTCGCAGAATACAATATTCACAATAATACATAGCCACAATACAATTCCCTCATAAAAGAGGGTGGCCTTCTAGGGAAGAAAACCCTAACATAACTTCTACAACCATATCTATGACCTTATAATGAACGATCCAGATTGAATATGAAATTACAATATTTGAATTGTAATGATTGGCGGGGCCATGGATTGTGTATCTTGCGGTTTCTTTGACCTGCATATGAGTTAGGAAGATAATCAGGCTCCACAACCAACATGCTTGATAACCCGTTTCTTTAGCTTAAAACACATAGGTTCACTGGTTTACCCACAACTGTAAATATCCCAAGTACATGTATGGTGATGGAAACAAGGTGCGGATGATAGGAGATGAATGATGGTAGTGATGGTAATAATGATGGAAAAAATGTACTAAATTCCCCAAATATATTTGCATGTTCCCAAATTGACACTTGTCATGTTGGGAACTACCTTAGGTCCACTTGGGGTATGTTCCCCCACTTTTAGAAACCTAGGATATATTTATATCCATAAATTAGACTTTAAGGAATTTTAATATAATAATCCCTTGGGCTTAAGCCCCCTTAGCTTATCCCATTTCCTAGACTCTTATCCCCCCTTCCCTTTTCTATTGGATTTTACCTCCCCATACTCTTTTTTCTGGTTGTTCTACAACAATGATGTATTTTTCATTAATATCTGAATGTGATTAGATATTACAAAGATACGATCACTTTCCTTTCATCATCCAACCTCTCTAGGCTAATAAACACACAAGCACCCTGTCCTCAAAACATTTATACAAAGCACTAGTACATATGAGCAAATTTGCGACGGTTTTTCGTTGATATTTCCACACTTATCCGTCGCAATTTCCACGAAAGCCAAGATTTTTTTTCATCGGAATAATTTCGTCACTATATCCACGTTCCAAGTGTGCATGGAAACATCGACGAAATTAGCTCTCCATGTGTCACCACCTTCAATATCGGTTAACCCTATGCATCGTCGCAATTACGAAGAAATATCGTCACAATAACAAAGAAGAAATGTGGCAATTACGACGAAACTGCGTCGCAATTGGGACGAAAATTTATGCCAAGCCAATAACTTACGACGCAGCTGCTGAACGTGTGATGAAATTCCGTCGCAACTTGCGATGAAAATTCGTGGTAATATCAACGAGTGCAATATCTCAAAACCAAAGTTATGATGCACATGCTGTATATGCGACAAATATTCGTGGAAAATTGCGATGAGGTTTCATCGCTATAGCGACAGTTGTGGTAAAATAGTAAAATATTTCCAACGAACTTGCGTCGATATTGCGACGATGACTTTAGGTTTAATTTTTTTTTTTACATGAAATATGGTATACCATATTGTATGCCATATTACAATGTAATATTCTAATATTCTAATATATTGTAATATATATATCCCCTACAAATAATCAAAGCACTAATCAACCAAATATTGTAAGCATGTGTTATCATGAAGTTGGATTAGAAGTAAGGATACCAATATGACAATATACACAAAGAATAATTTGGAATATTACTTTCCAAAAAACACATGGAATGCATGAGTGAGTCATTATGCAATTTATATTACACAATACTATGACAACACTTATAAGATTTATGGATGATATCTTAAGACCATTTCTCGAATTTGTTTATTGTAACCTCCTTGGAGTAACAACACAAAATTTGAAGGATAAAGTACAGTTACAGCATAGTGTTGCAGCAAAGTTACAACATAGTTATAGTGAGTTGCAGCAGGGTTACAGAAAGTGTTGTAGCAGAGTTATAGCAAGTTGCAGCAGAGTAATAGTGAGTAACAACACAAAATTCAAAGGAGAAAGTACAATTACAACATAGTGTTGCAGCAGAGTTACAACATAGTTATAGTGAGTTGCAGCAGAGTTATAGAAAGTGTTGCAGCAGAGTTATAGTGAGTTGCAGCAGAGTAATAGTGAGTAATAGCAAGTGGAGTAACAACACAAAATTCAAAGGAGAAAGTATAGTTACAACATAGTTTTGCAGCAGAGTTACAACATAGTTATAGTGAGTTGCAGCAGAGTTACAGAAAGTGTTACAACAGAGTTATAGCGAGTTGCAGCAGAGTAATAGTGAGTAACAACAAGTGGAGTAACATCACAAAATTCGAAGGAGAAAGTACAGTTACAACATAATGTTGCAGCAGAGTTACAACATAGTTATAGTGAGTTGCAGCAGAGTTATAGCAAGTTGCAACAGAGTAATTTAATTGAACCAAGGTAATTCATGGGGTTAGCAAATTATTTAGGAATGAAGTGTCTCTTCAATGCACATTAGAAAAGGAAAGTATAACCTTTCAATTCACTGCAATTGAAAACCAAGTAACTGAAGCTTTGACTTGAAAGAATTGTAATGCATCAATATTAAATCTAATGACACTTGAAATTTCATTTGAAATCAAAGCAAATTTCACATGATACACAATGGCGGAACCTTTGATACAATAAAGGAGTTGGATAACATAACACTTGAAACTTTTGTTGGTGCAATCATGATATACCCAAATAAGATAAGGAATTGTACATCATAGTTTAGGCATTGAAGTACTACATGAATTATTTGTTGGGAAAACAAAATAAATTAACTCAAATCATAAGCTTTTATAATCCTTGTCAATTGATCCAAGTCACAACAAAGCCCAGACTTCATGTGAATGGTATCCTGCAACATTTTGATTCGGTAATCAAGTATGATATATATATATAAAACCACATGGTCAA
>ML789458.1:238091-250880 GCA_009831015.1 Picea engelmannii
CCTAGAATATTATGGAATCCACATACCCTTTTCCATAGAATATACTAACTATATCCAAAAACCAAAGACATGAAATATGGTATAACTACACATATTATATAAATATATTATCAAGGAAAAAATAAGCTAAATGCAATTTGGACTTTTGAAAAAAAAATTACTAGTTAAATGAGTACATCAATAAAAAATAACATACTAACCTTGCAAGTTCAGAATCCGAGCTATGTAGATCGAGAATTGGATTTGTTCAACCGGTGGGTGATGGAAAAAATAAACAGCTCAAACAAAAGCCAAGAACAATGTCGCAACTATAGAAATTGTGTCACAAAGTCTCTTAAAGTCATGTATATATAGATAAAATAGTCAACTAGCCGTTAACACCGACCAATGAGATAGACAAAATTTTCGTTGCTATTTCCATGAAAGTTTGTCACTATAGCGATGAAAATCCCGACTAGGTTAAATTAATATTTTCGTCAATATTTTGACGAACGTTCATGGCAATAGCGACGAAAATCCTTCCCTGTTTAAAAAAAATATGAAACTAGTGGAAGCGTGGAAAATTTTCATGGAATAATCCGCCCATATGTAGTAGTGAAGGCACTCTGGCCCAAAATATCTTGGCTCACCAACCTATATGTAAATTTAAATTTACAATTGGGGTTCGGACTAGGGATATTACATTCACCTCCCCCTTATTTATGTACTGTCCTCATTGCATTATATACACATGTACAATCAAAACTTTAAAAGTCTTCAAAAATATGTGGGTACTTTGCCTGCATAACATCTTTTTGCTCCCAAGTTGCATCATCAGGACCGTACCATGTCCATTGGACCTTTACTAGCCCTATGGCTTGATTTGAGAGTTGCTTGATACTTCGGTCCAATATGTAAACTGATTGCACTTGAAAGTCACCTTCTTTCTCCACCTGAATCACATTCCAATCAATGACATGATTAACATTAGGTACATACTTTTTAAGCAATGATACATGGAATACATTATGAATGCACATGGATGAAGGAAGTTCAAGCATGTAAGAAATAAGACCAATCCTCTCTAGGATTTCAAAGGGTCCACAATATCATGTTGCCAACTTTGAAAATTTTCCCAGCTTCAAGGAACTTCTTTTGGCCTTCACTTTCAATAACACATGCTCACCCACTTTAAACTCTGCGAGTTCTTCCCTTATCTACATATCTTTTCTGCATGTCTTGGGAAACCTTTAAATTCTGCTTTATTTTGACCATCTATTCTTCCATTTCCCTGACCAACTATGGCCCAACCATTGCTTTGTCTGCAGGGTTTCCCCATCTCACTGGTGTGTTGCATTTTCTTCCATATAATGATTCAAATGAGATCATCTTTAAAGATGTATGATACCCATTATTATAAGCAAATTCTACTAAGTGCAAACAATCTTCCCATTTTGATGGTTTATCCATTACACACACCCTCCACATATTCTCAATCACGTGATTGGCCCTTTCCATTTTCCCATTCGACTCTTGATGATATGTTGTGCTAAATTTTAGATTGGTCCCAAATCCTTTGAATAACCCCTTCCAAAAATTTGATGTGAACTTAGGATATCTGTCAGACAAAATTGTCTAGGGCATATCATGGTCTGGGAATTTCCCTCATATGAATATCTGTAACATTGGCTACCTTGTGAGTTAGCTTCAGTGGAACAAAATGGGCAGCTTTAGTGAGCTAATCCACCACCACCATGATGGAGTCATGCTGCTTGGCTATTCCAGGGAAGCTTAGTGATGAAATCAATTATCACCACTTCCCGTTTCCATTCCGGAATGGGTAATGGTTGTAGTAAACTAGATGGATGTCTCTTCTCAACTTTGATTTTTTGTCATTCCTAACACCTGGCTATATAATCAACCACCTATTTTTTCATACCTGGACAAAAATATTGGCTCTTTATTGCTGGAATTGTTTTCTGGTAAGTTGGGTTCCCAACATAAGGCACATTATGCATCTCTCTTAAAACCATATTTTTCATCTCCTTTTAATTATGAACATAAATTCTTCCCCTGTACATGAGGATTCTAGCCTCTCTTAGCTCATAATATTCAATTTTCTGCTACAAATTTCCTTGTGATTTCCCCTTGGTATCCATATAATGTTATACGATTTTTCAGTTTCTAGAATTCTGTCTTTTAAAATAGATTTATACATGCTAATGGATGTAGCATGGATCTCATGCATCAACTACCTTGTTCTCATTTCCTTTGATATACTTTATATCAAATTCATGTTCATTGATGAATTCTAGCCATCTACATTTTCTGGAATTCAAATTTGGTTGTCCAAACAAATATTTCAGACCACTATGGTCTGTCCTCAACTCAATTCTTCTTCCCATGAGATAGTTCTTCCACATCTTCAAGGCATGCACTATGGGTCAAAATTATAAATCAAGAGTAGCATAATTTATTTCATGCTATTCTAGCTTCCTTGATTCATAACATACCACATGCCCATTTTGACTAAGGACTCCACTAAGCCCTTATTTTCATGCATCATTGCACACAATAAAATATTCATTGGGATTATCAATTCTCAAAACTGGTGCACTTGTTAATAAGATCTTCAAGTTTTGGAATATTCTTTCACATTCAGGGGTTCATTCACACCTCACACCCTTATTTTGCAAAGATGTGATTGGGTGTGCAATCTTTGAAAAGCCTTCAATAAATCTTCTATAATAGCCTACTATCCCCATGAAGGACCTCACCTTTGAGACATTCCTTGGTGTTGGCCACCCTTCAATGGATTTTATCTTCTTTGGATCCAATGTTATCCCTTACTTTGAAATGATATGGCCCAAGTAATGAATCTGTCTATGGTAGAATGATAACTTGCTTAAATTTGCATACAACTGATGCTCCCTCAATACTTGTAGAACCATCCTCAAGTGATGCTCATGTTCTTCTTCAGACTTGGAGTAGATAATAATTCCATCCAAGAAGGAAATGTTAAGCTTATCCAAGTAATTTATGAAAATACCATTCATTAAACACATGAAGACAACTGGTGCATTTTATAACCCTAATGGAACCACTGTGAACTCATAATGGCCATACCTCATTTTGAAGGTTGTCTTGATGATGTCTTCTTCCTTAATTCTCACCTGATGATAGCCTGATCTGAGGTCAACCTTCAAGAATATCTTGGTATCTTTCAGCTGATCAAAAAGAACATCTATCCTTGGAAAAGGATACTTGTTCTTCACAGTCATCTTATTCAACTGCTTGAAGTCAATGTAAATCCTCAAGGTGCTATCCTTATTTTTCACAAACAACACTAGGGCACCCCAAAGTGTCACACTTGGGCGTATATACCCATTTTTCAAAATTTCCTCAAGCTGCATTTGTAATTCCAACTCTGGTGTACTCATCCTATAATGATTCTTGGATACTGAGGCTACTTCAAGCATCATATTGATAGAAAAATCAATATCTCTCTTGGGTGGCAACCCCAATATTTCTCTAAATACATCTTCAAACTCCTTTAGGACTTCATAGTATTCAATGCTTGACACTTTATCCTTAGGTGTCTCTTCGATATGTGCTACAAATATTTGGCATCCTTTCTTGAAGCGTTTCTTCAGCTGCAAGGATGAAACTTCATTGATAGTTATTGCCTCGGGATTACCCTGAACTGTACTGAAGTTCTCTTCCTCATCCAAACAAGTAAATTCCTTATTATAACAATATAGGACATCATGATGTTTGTCCAGCCAATCCATATGAATGAGGCAATCATATGAGCCCAAAGCTATGACATTCAAATCTGCATTTGTGCCTAACCCATTCATGTCCATTGGACATTCTTTAACCATCTCATTAATTCTTCTTTTAGCTCTTGTAGCTAACCGAACCAACCAATATTTCCCAAGCTTCATTCTTGTTAAATGAAATCTTTCCACCATCTTAGGATATAGATAACTATGACTAGCTCCTAAATCAATTAAAATAGAAATGGGTTGGTTATTGATCTTACCTTCCACTTCAATCATATGAGACTGAAACTCAACTTTCTTGTTGTCCAAAGCTGTGTAGATCCTTGTCACATTTATTCCCATGTATTACACTATATTATCTTGTTGTACATTGTGAACAATCCTCACTTTTTCATCTCTATGAGGGAAATCCTTGTACATGTGATCTCCCTCACAACCGCAACATTTCATTGGTTTCTGCCTTTGTCTTTGTCCCATTAATTTTTTCATTTTGGGATCCTTAGAAATTGGTTGTCCTTGAGAATTATTTTTGAAAAATTGTGGCTTCGTCCCTTTCTTTCTTTGCTCCATCTTGATTTTCTTCTTGTCTTCCCAAGATTTTTGGAAAGTTGGTCTTCCTCTACACTGATCATAGAGGAATTTATCTCTCCTTATAGTTTCCTCCAGTGTATTGGGATCATCATACTATATATTATCACTAAAACTTGATGGCATCCCACTCAGGTACCTTTGAATCTTGACCTATTTATCTTTGATGAAGTGGACATATTTCAACAAATCTAAGAACGTCCTTTCATACTCATCCATGGTCATACTCCCAATATTGAGTTCGAAGAAATCCTTCATCTTTCTATCATAATAACACTTATTTAAGTACTTATTTTGAAAATACCTCTTGAACTCCCTCCAAGTAATCTTCTTCTCATCAATGAGTTGCACTTGCACAAACTGGTCCCATCACATTGATGCTTTTCCCTTCAGCTGATAAATGAAAATTCTCCCTTCTTCCTGTGAGGATTAATTATGCAATTGAAAGTACTTCCTCATGCCCAACAACCAAGTCTCTGCATATTCATATTTCTTATGTTCACCATCAAAGGCAGGAGGCTTGATCTTATTCACTTCTCCTTAGAGCTCATCTACCCCAGACCTCCTCTTATGCTTTCTAAAAAGAGATGGGCTTGAACTCCTATGTTCTCTCCTAGATGAGTGCCTTGGTGAGTGATGATTATTCCTATAAACGCTTCTTGCTTCTCTTCTTTTATCATCATACCCATGACTCCTTGACTTGCTTAATTTTTTCTTCTCTATTCTGTCTAAGCTTTGCAACAACTTGATGTTGAAGCCATATTTCTTCTCCTTGGATTTCATCAGTCTCTCATTTTCATCCTTATAAATTTGAACATCTCTTTGAATAATATTTATAGTCTCCACCAAATTTATTATCTCTTCCTTTTCTTCACCATCCCCATTGGATTCTATCCCTTCATTCCCCAAGCTAACACACAACCCTCTGACTTCATCTTCATGACTATAAGTCCTTTATGCATATTCCATGCCTATGGTCACTTTGTTGATTTTGTGCTTATATATCTATCCTTAATTATGCAAAATGTGCAGGAAATAAGATTTGTTAGACTAAATAATTTAACAAATCTATGAAAACTATGCACAATTCTATTCCATGAGTGTATTCGAATCCTTTCTTCTGATTCCTCATGAATTTAAATACCCAATTCAAATTTCTGGGTAAATATCTAGACTCCTCTATCCAAGACCTTTCCAATGACTACTTCCTTGATCAATTATGAGTTATGAGCTTAAAGTTATGGTCATTTGAATATTACATGTTTCCTCCTTTTGTTCACCCTTCAACTAGGTGCAATTTTTAGCTGTGCTTATGCATCCTTGCACCTGCTCCTTTGGAAGTTTGACATGAGATAAATTGGGTTCCTTCATGATCATATTTTGGAAAATCTATCCAATTTTCACCTTCATCTGAGCTTCAGGATGCTAGATACAACCTGCTGAAGTTTAAGGTTAATTTATATTTTTAGCCATGAATGCTACATGCATCTTTTATGTCCTCCTGTGCACTTTCAGGTGCCCATGAACTTAATATAATTCCATGGATGTATTTTATGTTTTAATATATTTCCATAGACTACTCCCGTGCCCCAATCCGATTCTGGAGAAGGAAATTATGGCCCTTGGAGTGAACTAGTAGCCAAAAATCACCCTCCACTGTTTGGCCTATAACTCCCTCATACAAGTTCCGTTTGACGAACAATTTACATCATTAGAAAGATCTCTCTGATATCTATTATTATATATGAAATGAATGTATGTACTATAAGGAAATACACCTTCGAATGAATTGGATTTTCAAAAAATGTTGTTTAGGCCTTCAAAATTGGCATGAAAAATATGACCTGCAAAATACCCATTTTTTGAGCAATTTTTCACTATTTTCTTTAAATTCTGGCTAACTTATGCTGACTGGGATTTTGACATGGAATTTTGAGTCCACCTGGCACCTCAACGTGGTTCCATATCAGCCTCTGGCCACCCCAGCCTTGCCCTGTTGGATCTTATCTCCTTCCTTCTTCTCTTTGCCCCTTCCCTTTCCTTTGTTTGCACTCACATCACTTTGTTTTTCAGCCCCACTATCCTTGGTTAACTACGTGGTGCCTCTTCTTTGGGTCTTAGTAATTGGTATGCCCCATCCTATGCCCATTCTCTTGGGAATGTGAAGTTGTACACCAATTATATCTATTTTCTGAGGTGTGAAGGGTGTCGGTAGTGATCAACGATCATCGTTGCATCACCCCCCCCCACCTTTTCCGACCTTTAACAGAGGGAGGGGGTGTTGAAAAAAAAACCACCAGTTTTTAGTTTGATGATGTGTCTACCTAGGGTAAATTTTACCCCCCTGGTGGTTTCCATTCCAAAACCACTAGGGGACCCCCCACATTATGGTTTCATCGGCCTGGCCCACGGTTTTGTAGGGCAAGAAAGCTCCTGCCACTGCCGCTTCACGTCATTTTCCACCTAACATCTAGTTACCTGCCACCTCTAACAAACCTTACATTGTGGTATTACATTTCACCTTGCTTCCATGTCAACGAACATGTGGCCCCAATGTCTTGTTGATATCAGTGTACAGAAAATTACCCAAATTTCTCCAAATTTTCCAAAATTCCCAAAAATGCCATATTTTGAAATTATTTCCAAGGCTGCCACTAGAGATCTATAATACAACCAATTCCAGCTCTGTTCATATGAATTTGACCTTTTCTCATGAAATTTGATCTTTCCACATCAAATTTCTCCATAATTCCATTGCATAAATTAGGGCTTTTCCCCAATTTCACCCAATTTTTTCATGAGAGACATGGCTTCTTTGTTAATTCCAAATTCGGCCATCTACAAGCCCAAATTTTCCCCATTTAGAGATTGAAATTTCTCATTTTCAATGCCTGGGAGCGATTCTTTCAATTACCAGTGAAATTTTCCCAAAGTTCATTGTAGTAATTTTATCAAACAAATTGCAGATTTCCTCTACAAATCAAAATTTTACAATTTCTCTACTTCAATGCTCTGTTATCCGGTTGATGCATGATTAGTGTCAAAACTGGAGCTCTGATACCACATTGTAGCACCCCCATCCCCAAGCTAGGCAATGCCAAACCAAAAGTTTCCAACCCTGATACCATTAAATTACTTAAATGCTCAACATATGAACATAAAAGCATTTTTAACATCATATAAACTTAAGTATGAGTATAAATATAAATACCTGTAACATAAAATAGATAAATAAGAACACAAAAATTAAAAAATGCACATGATATACACTTATCTTTTGGAAATAAATGACCAACTACATCCAGACCTCAAACTTTCCTCCCAGACATAGACTTTATTGCTCATAAAGTCTTAGCAACAGGTCACCCCCGAGATGAGACTAAACTCCACCAGGGAAAAGGATTCCTAACATGGATAAGGTCTCTAAAACAACAAAAATGGTCATATTAATGTTCCATATTCAACCACCAACCTACAACGTCTCATTCCCCACATGCATGTCCTACACTAAGAAGTGTGCCCCTTCTTTGCTCAACATTCCTTCAATTGCCCCACTTCCCTTTCAGGGATTGAACAACAGGCTATGAGGGAAATATCAGAGCTTTGTTGTTGTAGCTTGACACTTGGAGAAAATATTCCCAACAATCTCTCACCTGAAGAGAATGCTCACGGGCTTGACAACCCGCTTCTTCAACATGCACACATGCCTAACAACTTGTTCTTCAACTTAGACCACCCAGATTCATTGGTTTACCCATAGCTGTAAAAGTTCCCAAGTACATGTATGGTGATGGAAACAAGGTCCATATGATAGGACACGAGTGATGGTAGTGAGGATAAGAATGATAGGAAAAATATACTAAATTCACAAAATATATTTGCATGTTCCCAACTTGACACTTGCCATGTTGGGAACTACCTTGGGTCCACTTGGGGTACGTTCCCCCACTTTTAGAAACTTAGGAGATGTTTATATCCATAAATTATACTATAAGGAATATTAATATAATATTCCCTTGGGCTTAAGCCCCCTTATCTTAGCCCCTTTCCTATACTCTTATCCCCCCTTCCCTTTTCTAGTGGAGTTTATCCCCCCATACTCTTTTTTCTGGTTGGTATGCAAGAGTGATGTATTTTTCATTAATGTCCAAGTGTGATTACATATTACAAATATAGGATCGCTATCCTTTTAACATCCATGCTCTCTAGCCTAATAACCATAGAGGCACCCTATCCTCAAAACATATATACAAAGGTACTCTGGCCCAAAATATCATGACTCACCAACCTATATGTACATTTACATTTACAATTGGGGTTCGGCCTAAGGGTTTTACATTTGGGTGCTAGATAATATCAATAAATGAGAGTTTTCTCAACAATCTTTGGTGTATTTGAGGTATGTGATCGGTGTAGTTGAGCTCAAGATAGATCCCGCCAAGATGGAAGCCATCATGAAATGGTTAATTCCTACAAATTGCACATAAGTTAGGAGCTTTCTTAGGGAAATACAGTACTTGCAGGAGTTCATAGCTTTGTTTTCAGTAGTATCTGCACCATTCCACACAATAAAATCAGGTAGTAAGAGTTTCGAGTGGGGGAAGAATAAAAAAATGTCTTTGATGAGATGAAAAGTGTGATTACATATTACAAATATAGGATCTCTAGCATTTTAACATCCAGTCTCTCTAGCCTAATAACCATAGAGGCACCCTAGCCTCAAAACATATATACAAAGGCACTCTGGCCCAAAATATCATGACTCACCAACCTATATGTACATTTACATTTACAATTGGGGTTCGACCTAAGGGTATTACATTCGACTGCTAGCTAATATCAATAAATGAGAGTTTTCTCAACAGTCTTTGGTGTATCTGGGGTATGTTATTGGTGTAGGTGAGCTTAAGATAGATCCCGCCAAGATGGAGGCCATCATGAAATGGTCAATTCCTACAAATTGCACATAAGTTAGGATCTTTGTTAGGGAAATACAGTACTTGTGGGAGTTCATAGCTTTGTTTCAGTAGTATATGCACCACTCCACACAATAAAAGCAGGTAGTAAGAGTTTCCAGTGGGGGAAGAATAAAAAAAATGTCTTTGATGAGATGAAAAGAAAGACAAGTCAAGCACCAATTCTCACACTACCAAACTTGTAGATGCCCTTCGAAGTGGAGATAGATGCAAGTGGGTATGTCGTGGGAGTAGTATTGATGCAAGAAGGAAGGCATGTCTGCTATCATTATGAAGTATTTCATGGGGATATCCTCAACTACCCTACCTAGGACAAGGATCTCTATGCCTTGGTACGAGTTGTCAAAAAGTGGAAGTACTATTTTATGGGAAAGGAGACTGTCATCCACACAGATCATCGGCTACTCCAATATTTACAGGACCAAAGTAAGTTACATTAAACCAGGCACTATAAGTGGATGGGGTTTTTGCAACAATTTCATCTAGTAATCAAGTATAAGAAGGGAAACACAAACAAGTTAGCACACATTCTTTCAAGGCCACCCAATCCAAGATTACAGCTTTTGGAACTCTGATGCACATGAAGCCTTTTATCCATTATGCATAAAGAGAGACATACATAGAAGATGAGGAATTCAGGGAGGTGTTTCATAATCTACAAGGTCAAATTCATATAGAAGAAGGTGACGACAAGGTTGACTATCATTTCCATAATGGTTTACTCTAGAAACTCGACAAGCTTTGTGCCCCTAAAGGTGAATGAATGCCACTTATCAAGGAGGATAACACTTTGAAGGTTGTAGAACATTTCGGTGTTGGGAAGACAACTGCCAACTTACAAAGGTATGCGTACTGGCCCATAATGTAGGAAGATGTAGTACGATATATTATAGGATGTATATGTTTTTGTACCTAGAAGCCCAATAACAATAAGTAAGGTCTATACCATCCCTTACCTATACCCAATAGACCTTGGGAACGAATTTCCATGGATTTTGTGGGAGGTTTACCGACCACCAAGAATGGACATGACTATCTATTTGTGGTAGTTGACATGTTCAATAAGATGTGCATTCTCATGCCTTGGAAAAATACCATTAAAGGACAAGAAGCAACGAACATGATCTTTGAATAGTTCTGGGTGCACTTTGGGATACCAAGGAGTATCATCTCAGATAGGGATACCATATTTCTCAGTGCATTTTGGACTACATTATGGGAGAAGATGGAAACTAAGTTGAAGAGATATACAACATTCCATCAACAAACAAATAGGAAGATAGAAGTATTCAACATGAATTTTGTGCAACTTTTGAGGGGTTACAATCATAAGTATCCAAAGTCCTGAGATGAAAATATGATCTACATACAACGCTCTTATAATAGAGCAATCCACACTTCTATTGGTAATTCACCTTTTGAAACTTGTTATGGATACTTGCCACTTTCACCCTTGGATGTTGTATAAGGAAATCAAGGAGGAGTGAGGGAGGACATCAAAAGAGATGCATTGAAATAATCACTAGCAAATTTGGGTCATTTTGCGATGGCTATTTCGATGCTCTTGAGACGTTATGTCGTGGATATTGCAACGAATCTTGAGTCTCTCAAATGTCATTTCATGTCACATGGAAATTTCGACGAACTTGAATTAACGTCGCAAGAGCGACGACCGTAGGGAACTTCTCACAATTGCGACAAAAAAAGAAATATCGTCGCTAATACAACTAAGTGAAGGATTTGTCGAAAGAGAGACACAGTGGGGAAATCATCACACACTCGAAAATATAGGCAAAGTAAGTGAAACCATTGCGACGAATCAACTATCGAAATGTTTGTCGTTATTGCGACGACAACATGGTATATAGCGACGATTTTGCTATACAAATTTCATGGTTTATATAGCAAATTCGTCGCAGGATTTCTATTGTGCATAGAAATTGTGACGACAACTTTCATGGTCTATATAAAAAAATCGTCGCAGGATTTTTATCGTACGTCGACATTGCGACGACAACTTTCGTGATTTATATTTCTGCTATACGTCGAAATTGTGACGACAACTTTCGTGGTTTATATAGCAAATTCATCGCATTATTTCTATAGTGCGTTGAAATTGCAACGACAACTTTCTTGGTCTGTATAGAAAATTCGTCACAGGATTTCTGTTGTGTGTCGAAAACTATTTATTTAAAAAAAAAAATTATTTTTGGGCAAAACAAATAAAATTTTATTTTTGAGCAATCTTGTGGGAATCTTTAAAATTAAGGGTTTATTGGGGAAATATTTAAAATTAAGGGCCATTCCATTTATTGAGAATATTTAGAAATATCATTCTAAGTCCAAAGCTTGTGGGAATCTAGTCGGGAAAGGCCATTGTCTTCTTATTTTTTTAATGATTTATACACAAGGCCAATTTTCTTCCTTTCAAACTTACCTTTCTAACATTATTTTTTATGACTACATGACAAATAGTTCACATTTGGGAAAAAAATCAATGTCATAGAACGTTTATCCATCTTAGTTTTTAAACTACATGTTGGAGGGTGAATTATCCATGACAAACAAACATGTTTTTAAATGGCATGTTGCAGGGGGGATCACAACATCCCCTATTTACCTACCAACCAAACAAATCTTGAATCTTTGTTGAGAATCACAACACCCTTTCTTTACCCATCAACTAACCAAACCTAGTTAACATGGGATATTATTTAATTATATATTATGTATATAAACACCTTTTTTTCTAGCAAGAGAATTAAATTTGGATACTACAAAGAGTTTGAGACTAGCATTGGAGAGTGAGGAGTTTTACCTTTGGTCAACGTTTGTATCTCATGGACTTCACCTAATACTTTGATCAAGTTCCAATTCCATTTCCATTGGTTGACCTCTATTAAAAGACCAAAAGGAGCTTTCTATTTATATTATCTCTAGTCATTGAAAGCATACAAGTTTATATTTGAAAGAGAACTAAAAAATACAAGGATATATGACAGGGTGTAATCTGTATGTCTAATGAGGTCACCCTTTTGAAACTATTCAAAATAATGGGAGGAGAAATTGAAAATTTTGGCTTCAAATATGGACAAAATCATTTTGGATTGATGAAATCGTAGATATCAAATGCTAACATTACATAATCCAAGTGCATTAGGGGTATTCGAGGATGCTGAATCCATTTTTATAGTAAAAACAACAAATTCATCAATCCAAAATTGCAATTTCAACAAAGATTGCCTAGATAGAATCTAGTGAGGAAAAATCACAAAAGGTCAAAATCATTTAACATTTATCCTTCTTCTATAATTCGGCAGCCTCTAATTTACCACATGTTGAACTTGAAATATCGTTTGTTATTGGAAGGGAATACTTCTCTATAACTAATTTAGTAAAACATTGACCTAACAACTTAATCAAGAGGATAAAAATCTCAATGAAATAGAAGGATATATCCA
>ML789458.1:254166-270305 GCA_009831015.1 Picea engelmannii
TAGTTTGGAATGGCTTAACTAAAAACCACCATGCCTTCACAATGTTATAAACATCATGCATTTTGCTAAAATTTTGCAACCACCAAAGGCTTACTAACATTGTGGGAGGTGAGAACTCATACATCCTTTGAAGAGTATCAACGTTGTATTGCTCAATTATGTCACCGCTCTATGATTTCAATGTTCAACTTGTTACATCCACATTCTCAATCAAGGTATTTAGCATGTTTATGCATGGAAACAATTCCTCTTTGGATCCCACCTTGTGGAATCATAAGACCTTAACATTGAAATCCTTGGGTTCCTGTCCTTGGATTATTTTTCTTCTCACAATGATTTGTGGAAGGTTCAACATCATTGTACATATCATAGAGGAATGAATAACTAGGCTTTGAGGCAATGTTGAGTAGCAACACCATGTCCATGACACAATTAAAAGAAGGGTAATGCTCTTTGTCATGTGAGACACAATGAAAAGACAGAATGAAAAGAAGGGCAATGCTCTGAAAAAATATTATAAAATGATTGACATGGCCATTTCCAACCCCTCATATTTAATCCTTAAAAATTGTTATTGCATCTTCTCAAAAAATTCTTTTTGCATGTTGCACCAAGTTTAAAGTTTGCACATTGCTTGGAAAACGATGCTTGTCACATGTCACATGTCACAAGACTTTCAAAGTTGCATATATCATGTCACAAGATTTTGGAAGTTGCATAACGCATATTCAAGTTCTATTTGTTGCCTAGACTCCATAGCACAAGCACAAGGCACTAGGTCTTGCTTGCATTCTCACGTCTTGAATCAAGGAGTATTGAATCAATATATACCAAGTCTTATAAGAGAAGATGAAATTGTCATTAAGTGTATAACAAAATTACATTCACAGATATATACAAGACACAGAAAAAGTATCCATAATGTATGCATTATATGCATCATTACATGTTCAGCTATATAATGTACATCTAATTGTCTCATAAAATTATGACATGACATCATTAATTTCTTTTAGTCTTCTTTTGTGCTATCCAGGTCTTAAGTAATTCATCCATATCCATGTCTTCGTTTACTGGATTCTCTTCAACAACTGATGTTGTTTCAGTCATTTCACGCCAAGTACGTTTGGTCTCATACCCACGGCGTGGATGCTGCTGTGAGGGGCCATCACCTACAAAAATAAAAAACATTAAATTTATATGGCCAATTTTTAAATATCATTGAAGTAGTTCATTAATATTAAAAAAAACTCTGCAATGTAATTATTTACCTGGTCCTCTAGACGACACTGTTGGAATAGATACTGGCCTGTTCACTTGATCTTCAAGTCGAGGAGGATCAACTATGACATTCTCTGCCATTGAAACGTCAAAATTTATAAGTACAAAATTATTAAGTATATGATTAATATATAGACATTTTATTGTCGTGGGCCTCAATCACAGGAACATCTTGGGGTTGCACCTCACTGGGATGGGGCTGCTGGGGAGCACCATGATCTTCTAGTTGTGTTTCACTATCAATGCTCTGTTGTCCAATACTAATGGTTTCATTGATAGTGTTGCTCCCTTGATTAATAAAAAGTAAGACATTAAATTATGGACGATATCAAACATTTACATATTTTATAAGTAATGAAAGGTTAATGTGGATTGATTTTAATTTACCTTATCCCGCAAATTGGATCTTGGGGTCTGCCCCATGCTTTTCATATGATCAACCATGGCTTTATAACCATACTTGTAACCAAGTTGGAGGTTTTCCTCCGTGGTTTCATTTCTGAAGTCGTCGCCCTGCATTGCATAAGGGTATGGTTTTTTAATGTTTTTGGCTACAATTACCTTAAAGTTGTAAGGTGATACAAATAATATTCTTAAGATGTTTGGGTACTTACGATTCGTGACCGTAACCTCGAGTAGCCGCCCTGGCCTATCTTGTGTTGGCCATGTTTGGCAATCCTTTCTTTGGTTTCCTTTGAAGTGTCAGGCAACCTATCATCAAAATTTTCAAGTATGTTATATATAACCACACTTTTATTTAGATCTAAAGAAAAATAAAGCTGGTATTGAACTCAAAAAAATGTAATTTACCTTGGTGTACCAATTATTTGTTCTCCTGGTTTTTTCAAAATCTTCTCTTTTGCATCATCAATGATCGCCTTCCACTCCCTCTCTGGAATTGAGGGAGGATGCTCATACCTAGGATTTCTTGCCAAGCTCATCTATAAACATCCCACGTATATTTTAAATATTCACCTGCTGCAGATGTGACCACTTTTTTATTGAACGTGTCTACTCCAAAGAGGCCTTCAAGATAATCCATAAGTTCCTTTTTGAGGTTGGAATTCTGGAAATTCCACCTCATGCGTAAGGTTGCCCCAAAAATCGACAAGGTATTTCTCTCTAGGTACCTATAAAAAAGGGCGTTTCCTACACACAAAAAGATATGATCATTAATTTAAAATTAATAATCTAGATGATTTCTATATGAGGACAACATTAAACGACTAAAATATGAATTAAAACTACCTGAGAGTCTTGATTGTTCTAATGGAAGTCCATTATCGTCGACCAAAAATGTGCACGAAAGGGTCCCCGTGCTTGTCACATGTCACTATGATCCTCATCTTTGCCACCATCTCTAGACTCTGATCGAGGTGTGGATGTCTGGAGGTGCATGTCATGGATCCTATATAAATTAGTTGTGGAAGATGGAGAAGTAAATAGTGCTCTAGCAGTTGTATGAACACATCATCAGGACTCTGTAGCATCTCTGTAGCGCCACTACTACCAACACCGGGCTGAACAGGCTCCAAAAATTCCTTTATAAAAAAGAAAATGTTTTTTCGTGAGATAATGTAAAAGTTAAAGAATGAAGTATCATAATTGAACATATGAGTACATTAAAAAAAAACACTTTAAATTATGGTTATTACTGTATATGTGTTAAGTTGTGACATAAGGAGCTTGATCTTTGCTTTGGCTTCAGGAGTTTGTTCTGGATGATCTAATAAGCTAGCAAGTTCCTGGTTAGCTTTAATGATATTTTTTTTATTAAGATCATCAGATCAACGCATGAATAAAAACCCTCCTCATCGACAGAATCATGATCAACACGGCCCGCAGACTACATATAATTTCAACAAAAACAATGTTATTTCAATAAAATTATATAAGCAAATAATAAAAACAACGTAAAATGAAAGTGGAAATTGATAATCATTTACATGTTCTGCATTTTGCCCTTTTCCAGGATCATCCTGCCACATTATAATATAATTAGAACCCCCATATATTTAAAAAATTGTTAATGATAAAAAAAAAACAATGTTAAAGATAATATTTACAATAATGTTAAAGATAATAAAAAAATATAATGCAATAAGTAGAGGTTTCTTAAAGAGGTGTTGCATAAGAACCTACACACTATTAGTCAATGTTTCTATTCGATTCAAATGGTAATCCACTAATAAATCTTCCCTGGGAGCTATCTTTTTTATTGCGCACAGGACTACCCGATTCTCTTCACATCCCTCATATATGCAATTCGGTTATTTGTTTGTTGTCCCGGGTCATGTGTTGTTTATAAACCCCACGATATTACTGGAAGATTTAGGCCTTCCATCAATATAGATAGTCGCTCTCTTATTTTTATCCTTGTTTATTAGTTGTATATAATTTGCGGTGAGTGTATATCTCTGCATACTTCACATGTACTGGACCAACCCCATCCAATCATTATAATTGTAACATGGTCCGACATAGTCCATCAATTCATTTACTGTATTGTATTTTACAATTATTCCATCCATGGAAAATAGCCCCAAGCCATGCAGGGAGGATGGTGCAATGCGATATGTCCTATTGTTGACAACTAAGTCAACATCTATAGGAGGTAGTTCCTTAGGTACCCATTGTTTCACCACATGCTTATACTTGAGTGGAACATCTATGTATCCTATGCTCTCATCATCATAAGAGCATGATCCTCCTTTGACAAGAAAAAATTTCATGCGTCTACAAAATTTTATTCTGACTTTTTCACCTCTGGTCCTTTTTTGCTTATCATATCTACTAGATGCAGTCACATTTCCTACCTCTATTTGTCCTAAGCTTTCCTCACTCGACGAAGAAATATATGATAGGTACCTATTTGGTTGTACCTTCAGTTGCATGTGCACGTGTTATTAGTTAGTAGTCCATCATCATCCCAGTTCTAATTTATGAACTTTTTTTTTCTATATTCAAAGTTCTAAATAAAAAATTTATATCTTTATTTTTGGATGCACAATTAGACTAGGGTGCAATTACCAATATTAGTGGTCAACCACCTAATTTAATGTGTTATCCCTCTTGATTTTGTACATATTAAGGACATATTAATGTGATAACACTAAGGACATGATAAATTTATCATATGGATCTAAGAAAAAAATAGTAGTAAGGTTGTTGTTTGTTGGATTTGTGCAAATTAGAATTATTATAAGAAAAATCCATTGAAGATGAGGGTCAATGCTATGGAGTAAGAAATCCAACCATCAGTTGGTGTGATGCAAATCTTGGGTGCTTTAGTTGGCAATATGTCTAAAGCAAGCCAAGAGTAGAACTATACAAATACTAGTTTTGTTCAATACAAGAGTAGAACTATACAAATATTAGTTTTGTTCAAGCCAAGAGTAGAACTATACAAATATTAGTTTTGTTCAATACAAGTTGAAGAATAAGTTAGTTATGGCAATGGTTAACAATAGTGCAACCCACATTTTTATGTAGGAAGTAGAAGTTGTTAAACTCAATGTGCAGTTGAAATTGGTGCAGTCTTTTTTCAAGGCAGTAAGATATAGTAGTTAGTTGACAGAGACATGTAGTTAGTTAGTTTTTATGCCATCAGGAGCAATTGGCCAAGAGTCCTCGAAATGGTTTGGGTTGTGACTTGCAACTAGGCATAAAATGAATATTGAGAATCGGATTGAGGAACCGTCCACTCTGATGGATTACTAGGATAGGATTTCAGCTAGAGCACCCCTCACTCTTGGGTGCCATGCCTCAAAAGTTGATTTACTCATTGATTTCGACAACTAGTGTTTTGCTCAGTTTGAAGCAATGCAACATTTGGATTAAGGGGTATAATTTACGAAACCATGCCTCAAGAGAGGATGGATAATTTGGTCACCTAGTCCATGCCTAAACAAGCTTGCAGCATCTCACAGAACTCAAAAATGTTGCTCCTTTAGTCTTTTATGGCATGAGCGGGAATTGGCCAAGAGTCCCCGAAATGGTTTGGGATGCAACTTGCAACTAGGCATAAAACAAAAACCGAGACTCGGATTGAGGAACCATCGTCTCTATTGGATTTCTGGCATATGATTTTAGCTAGAGCACCCCTCACTCCTGGTTCCAACCCCTCGAAAGTTGTTTTTTTCATCGATTTCGATAACTAGTGCTTTGCTCTGTAAAAAGAAATGCAACATTTGGATTTAGGGGCCCAATTTATGAAACATTGCCTCGGGAGCGGATGGACAATGTGGTCACCTAGTCCATGCCTAAACAACCATGCAAAATCTCATGGAGCTCAAAAATGCTGCTTCGTTAGGATTTTATGCCCCGAAATGGTTTGGGATGGGACTTGCAACTGGGCATAAAATGAAAACCGAGACTCAGATTGAGGAACCGTTGACTCCGATGGATTCTTGGGATAGGATTTCAACTAGATCACCCATCACTCCCCGGCGCCATGCCTTAGAAGTTTATTTACTCATTGATTTCGAGAACTAGTGTTTTGTTCAATTTGAAGCAAACCAACATTTGGATTAAGGGGTCCAATTTACGAAACCGTGCCTCGGGAGCGGATGGAAAATATAGTCACCTAGTCCACGCCTAAACAATATTGCATCATCTCATGGAACTCAAAAATGTTGCTCTGTTAGGTTTTTATGCCCTCAGGAGAAATTGGCCAAGAGTCCCCGAAATGGTTTGGGATGCGACTTGCAACTAGGCATATAAAGAATATCGAGAATCGGATTGAGAAACCGTCAAATTTGATGGATTCCTGGGATAGGATTTCATCTAGAGAACCCCTCACTCATGGGTTCCATGCCTCAAAAGTTTCTTTAATCATTGATTTCAAAAACTAGTGTTTTTCTCAGTTTGAAGCAATACAGCATTTGGATTAATGGTCAAATTTACGAAACAATGCCTCAGGAGTGGATGGATAATTTGGTCACCTAGTCCATGCCTAAACATGATTGCAACATCTCACGAAAATAAAAAAATGTTGCTCTGTTAGTCTTTTATGCCCTGAGTGGGAATTGGCCAAGAGTCCCCGAAATGGTTTGGGATGCGACTTGCAGCTGGTCATAAAACAAAAACCGAGACTCGGATTGAGAAACCATCATCTCTGTTGGATTCATGGCATATAATTTTATCTAGAGAACCCCTCACTCCCAGTTCCAACCCCCCAGAAGTTGTTTTTTTCATCGATTTCGATAACTAGTGCTTTGCTCAGTAAGAAGCAATGCAACATTTGGATTTAGGGGTCTAATTTACAAAAGCATGCCTCAAGAGTAGATGGACAATGTGGTCACCTAGTCCATGCCTAAAAAAGCATGCAAAATCTCATGGAGCTAAAAAATGTTGCTCCGTTAGGCTTGTATGCCCCGAGGATGAATTGCCAAGAGTCCCCGAAATGGTTTGGGATGCGACTTGCAACTAGGCATAAAACGAAAATAGAGACTCAAATTGATGAACTGTTGACTACGATGGATTCCTGGGATAGGATTTCAGCTAGAGAACTCCTCACTCCCAGGTGCCATGCCTCGGAAGTTGCTTTACTCATTGATTTCGAGAACTATTTTTTTGCTCAGTTTGAAGCAAACCAACATTTGGATTAGGGAGCCCAATTTATGAAACCGTGCCTTGGGAGCGAATAGAAAATATGATCACCTAGTCCATGCCTAAAAAATATTGTAGCATCTCACAGAACTCAAAAATGTTGCTCCGTTAGGTTTTTATGCCCTCAGGAGCAATTGGCCAAGAGTCCCCAAAATGGTTTGGGATGCGACTTACAACTAGGCATATAAAGAATATCAAGACTCAGATTGAGAAACCGTCGACTTCGATGGATTCCTGGGATATGATTTCATCTAGAGCACCCCTCACTCATGGGTACCATGCCTCGAAAGTTTCTTTAATCATTGATTTCGACAACTAGTGTTTTCTCAGTTTGAAGCAATGCAACATTTGGATTAATGGTCAAATTTATGAAAAAATGCCTTGGGAGTGGATAGATAATTTGGTCACCTAGTCCATGCCTAAACAAGCTTGCAACATCTCACAGAACTAAAAAATGTTGCTTCGTTAGTCTTTTATACCCTGAGCGGGACTTGGCCAAGAGTCCTGAAATGGTTTGGGATGCGACTTGCAACTGGGCATAAAAAAAAAACCAAGACTCAGATTGAGGAACCATCATCTCTGTTGGATTCCTGGCATATGATTTTAACTAGAGCACCCCTCACTCTCGGTTCCAACCCCTTGTAAGTTGCTTTTTTCATTGATTCGATAACTAGTGCTTTTCTGAGTAAGAAGCAATGCAACATTTGGATTTAGGGGTCCAATTTACGAAACCATGCCTCGAGAGAGGATGGACAATTTGGTCACCTAGTCCATGCCTAAAAAACCATGCAAAATCTCATGGAGCTCAAAAATGCTACTCTGTTAGGCTTTTATGCCCCGAGGATGAATTGCCAAGAGTCCCCGAAATGGTTTGGGATGCGACTTGCAACTGAGAATAAAACAAAAATCGAGACTCAGATTGAGTAATCGTCGACTTCGATGGATTCTTGGGATAGGATTTTAGCTAGATAACTCCTCACTCCCGGGTGCCATGCCTCAGAGGTTTCTTTACTCATTGATTTCGATAACTAGTGTTTTGCTCAGTCTGAAGCAAACCAACATTTGGATTAAGGGGTCCAATTTACAAAACTGTGCCTCGGGAGTGGATGGAAAATAAGGCACCTATTCCATGCCTAAACATTCTTGCATCATCTCACGGAACTCAAAAATGTTGCTCCGTTAGGTTTTTATGCCCTTAGGAGCAATTGGCCAAGAGTCCCCGAAATGGTTTGGGATGCGACTTGCAACTAGGCATATAAGGAATATCGAGACTCGGATTGAGGAACTGTCGACTCTGAGGGATTCCTGGGATAGGATTTCATCTAGAGCACCCCTCACTCATGGGTGCCATGCCTCAGAATTTGCTTTAATCATTGATTTCGACAACTAGTGTTTTGCTCAGTTTGAAGCAATGCAACATTTGTATTAATGGTCAAATTTACGAAACAATGCCTCGAGAGCGGATGGATAATTTGGTCCCCTAGTCCATGCCTAAAAAATCTTGCAGCATCTCATGGAACTCAAAAATGTTGCTCCGTTAGTCTTTTATGCCCTGAGTGGGAATTGACCAAGAGTCCCCGAAATGGTTTGGGATGCGACTTGAAAATGGGCACAAAATGAAAACCAAGAATCAGATTGAGGAACCATCGTCTCTGTTGGATTCCTGGCATAGGATTTTATTTAGAGAACCCCTCACTCCCGGTTCCAACCCCTCAGAAGGTGTTTTTTTCATCGATTTCGATAACTAGTGCTTTGCTCAGTAAGAAGCAATGCAACATTTGGATTTAGGGGTCCAATTTATGAAACCATGCCTCGGGAGAAGATGGACAATGTGGTTACCTATTCCATGCCTAAACAAGCATACAAAATCAAAAGTGATGCTTTGTTAGGCTTTTATGCCCCGATGATGAATTGCCAAGATTCCCCAAAATGGTTTGGGATGCGACTTGCAACTGGGCATAAAAAAAAAACCGAGACTCAGATTGAGGAATCATTGACTCTGATGAATTGCTAGGATAGGATTTTAGCTAGAGCACCCATCACTCTCGGGTGCCATGCCTCAGAAGTTGCTTTACTCGTTGATTTCGAGAACTAGCGTTTTGCTCAGTTTGAAGAAAACCAACATTTGGATTAAGGGGTCCAATTTACGAAACCGGACTCGGGAGTGGATGGAAAATATATTCACCTAGTCCACACCTAAACAATCTTTCAACATCTCACGGAACTCAAAAATGCTTCTCCGTTAGGTTTTTATGCCCTCAGGAGGAATTGGCCAAGAGTCCCCGAAATGGTTTGGGATGCGAATTGCATCTAGGCATATAATGAATATCGAGACTCGGATTGAGGAACCGTCGAATCTGATGGATTCCTGGGATAATATTTCATCTAGATCACCCCTCACTCATGGGTGCCATGCATCAAAAGTTGCTTTAATAATTGATTTCGACAACTAGTGTTTTTCTCAGTTTGAAGCAATGCAACATTTGGATTAAGGGGACAATTTATGAAACCATGCCTTGAGAGTGGATGGATAATTTGGTCACCTAGTCCATGCCTAAACAAGCTTGCAACATCTCACGTAACTCAAAAATGTTGCCCTGTTAGTCTTTTATGCCCTGAGCAGGAATTGGCCAAGAGTCCCCGAAATGGTTTGGGATGCGACTTGCCACTAGGCATAAAATGAAAACCGAGACTCGGTTTGATGAACCTTCATCTTTTTTGGATTCCTGGCATATGATTTTAGATAAATCACCCCTCACTTCCAGTTCCAACCCCTTAGAAGTTGTTGTTTTCATCGATTTCGATAACTAGTGCTTTTCTCAGTAAGAAGCAATGCAACATTTGGATTTAGGGGTCCAATTTATGAAACCATGCCTCAGGAGCAGATGGACAATGTGGTAACCTAGTCCATTCCTACAAAAGCATGCAAAATCTCATGGAGCTCAAAAATGATGCTCTGTTAGGCTTTTATGCCCCGAGGATGAATTGCCAAGAGTCCCCGAAATGATTTGGGATATGACTTGCAGCTGGGCATAAAACAAAAACCGAGATTTAGATTGAGGAATCATCGACTTCGATGGATTCCTGGGATAGGATTTCAGCTAGAGCACCTATCACTCCCGGGTACTATGCCTTGAAAGTTGCTTTACTCATTGATTTCAAGAACTAGTGTTTTGCTCAGTTTGAAGCAAACCAACATTTGGATTAAGGGGTCCAATTTACAAAACCATGCCTCAAGAGTGGATGGAAAATATAGTCACCTAGTACATGCTTAAAAAATCTTACAGCATCTCACGAAACTCAAAAATGCTGCTCCGTTAGGTTTTTATGCCCTGAGCGGGAATTTTCCAAGAGTCCCCGAAATGGTTTGGGATGCGACTTGCAACTGGGCATAAAATGAAAACCAAGACTCGGTTTTAGGAATCGTTATCTCTGTTGGATTCTTGGCATAAGATTTTAGCTAGAGCACCCCTCACTCTCGGTTCCAACCCCTTGGATTTTGTTTTTTTCATCGATTTCGATAACTAGTGCTTTTCTCAGTAAGAAGCAGTGAAACATTTGGATTTAGGGGTCCAATTTATGAAACCATGCCTCAGGAGTGGATGGACAATGTGGTCACCTATTCCATGACTAAAAAATCATGCAAAATCTCATGGAGCTCAAAAATGCTGCTTCGTTAGGCTTTTATGCCCCAAAGATGAATTGCCAAGAGTCGCCAAAATGGTTTGGGATGCGACTTGCAACTGGACAAAAAATGAAAAACGAGACTCGGATTGAGGAACCGTCATCTCTGTTGGATTCTTAGCATAGGATTTTAGCTAGATCACCCCTCATTCCTGGTTCCAACCCCTCGGATTTTGTTTTTTTCATCGATTTCGATAACTAGTGCTTTTCTCAGTAGGAAGCAATGCAACATTTGGATTTAGGGGTCCAATTTATGAAACCATGCCTCGGGAGCGGATGGACAATGTGGTCACCTAGTAATTGCCTAAACAAGCATGAAAAATCTCATGGAGCTCAAAAATGCTTCTCCGTTAGGCTTTTATGCCCTGAGGATGAATTGCGAAGAGTCCTCGAAATGGTTTGGGATGCGACTTGCAACTGGGCATAAAATGAAAACCGAGGCTTGGATTGAGGAACCATCAGCTTTGTTGGATTCTTGGCATAGGATTTTAGCTAGAGCACCCCTCACTCCCGGGTGCCATGCCTCAGAATTTGTAGTACTCAAACGTTTTGAGAACTAGTGTTTTGCTTAGTTTGAAGCAATGCAACATTTGGATTAAAGGATGCAATTTATGAAAGTGTGCCTCAGGATCAGATGAACAATGTGGTCACATATTCCATGCATAAACAAGCTTGCAACATCTCATGGAACTAAAAAATATTGCTCCGTTAGGTTTTTATGCCCTGAGGAGGAATTGACCGAGAGTCCCTGAAATGGTTTGGGATACGACTTGCAACTGGGCATAAAACAAAAATCGAGACTCGGATTGAGGAACCGTCAACTTCGATGGATTAATGGGATATGATTCTAACTAGAGCACCACTCTCTCTCGGTTCCAACCCCTCGGAAGTTGTTTTTTTCATCGATTTCGATAACTAGTGATTTTCTCAGTAAGAAACAATGCAACATTTGGATTTAGGGGTCCAATTTACGAAGCCATGCCTCAGGAGAGGATGGACAATGTGGTCACCTAGTCCATGCCTAAACAAGCTTGCAACATCTCATAGAACTAAAAAATGTTGCTCCGTTAGTCTTATAAGACGTAAGTTAGGTATGAGCTATTTGTTACCTCTTTATTCCCTTTTATTTTAATGGTATCCATATTTTGTATTGATCAAATGAGGAATTAACCTAGAACTAATTCCATTAGACACAAACTCAATCCTAAGGCCAACTAAGGAGAAAAAACAACACACACTAATTAATCTAGGAGTCAAGCATGCAAACAAACCTTCTCACAAAGAAGCACTAGTTGGTGATGAAATTCAACATCGCAGAATCGATGCATGAAGGGGATGAGTTTCGGTGGGTGGGAAAGTTACGTTGACAACCTGCTTAATGAACTAACGCCCTGTGCAAGTTACCTCACTGAGTAGTGGGAAACCCTCCAAGGAGTCCAAGTGAGTCTAGCCAACGTTGATCCCAGGTACAACACCACCTTCGTTGTGCTGTCACCTTGTGTAGGAAGTCTAAAAGATTATGGCCTCTATGGTATCACCTACTATACCAAAGCAGAGGGGGGACAACCGACAGTCGACACCAAGACAAACAAAGTAGGGTTGATTACTCTGAGGGGCCCAATGCGACCTCATGATTGACCCTTGTGTTAGAAGGGATTTCCAAATTCAGTGATATAGCAACTGGATTTCACTCCCTAACTCAAGGATTTATGTTTGTTTAGAAGCTTTGGAAAGTTATTCTCACAATACTATTCCAAAGCTCTACACCTAAGCTAAGATGGGTTTGAAGAGCCCTAGAAAAATTGCTAGATAAATTTTAATTAGCGCTTGATTTTAGGCTGTTGTTACTCAAAGGAGTGGTCGTGAAACTGATGGCATTTTGACTCGTCTCTTTAAACCATGCAAAAGGAAAATGAAATGCAAGAATTTCAACTTCAATGAAAACTAGCTATGGGAAGGAGAAAGAGGTTTTAAGCAAAGAAATAATTTATTGATAGATTACTATGTGTGGAGTACTGCTAATGACAAAAAGTATGAACTAATTATCTGGATAAATGGAAGCAAAATGACCCAAATTTTAAAAATACTATGCAAATGTCATAGTTCACTTAGTACACCTATACAACATTGAATCAAATGTCATTGTTTCTAACATACTAAAATTTTATGATTATAGAGACCACCATACACATCTTGAATACTCATAAGGATCACAGAGGCTTCACCTTGTTGACCAAAAATTTATCACGTAATTCATTCATAAAGGGGTTTTTTTTAATTATGAACCCACATGTTGTGAATATATGTTGTGCATAAAACACTGAAAATAACAATGTAATAAAGAAAAAATGATACAAATACTTGTTTCATAAGAGGAATGTCACATAAGGATTTCAAATTTTTGTGAGAGCACAACATTCAAGCAAAGGTGAAAGAGAGAGGATACAGGAGGTGAGAGGATACCACACTAGGGTTGAACTAGTGAAGGAAAGAGAGGTGAGAGGAAAAAACTATTATGAGGGAGGGTGAAATTTGGAAATGCTAGCCTACAACTAGTGAGGGAATTAGAGGTGGAATTATCATGAGGTGACATGAATGAAGACATGAAGTGACGATGTTAAAAGAAACCATCAAAGGACTTGATGATGGTGAGGTGATATTATCAATATTTTGAAAAGGAACCGTTGAAGGCACTAATATTAATTGTAAGGTGACATTAGTGAGGGCATGTGCCATTGATTCTAGCTGAAAGCAATCGTTGAAGGAATGAGGTGAATATGTTAGCATGGGGATGGCAAAGGAACCATCATTTTCTTATGGATATGGAGAACATATGTGTAGTGCATAGCTTCAACATCTTCACTTCTTCAAAAACATGTTGTTGCACCTTGGTCTAGATGATGAAGCTTTGTTTCCTCAAATTCCCTCTTAAGTTATTTGGTCAAGTGTGAGAATCTTGGAATAAATAATCTATAGACATTAACCAATCCCCCAAAATTGAAGTTTTGTGATATTATTTAGCTCACAACTCATAAATGTGTGCATTCGTATTTAGGAAATGTAGTGGGTATGTGTGGACTTGTTTAGACCTTAGTCTTCATAAATATGAATGACTTAGTCTTCCATAAATGCCAATGACTTAGTCTTCCATAAATTATGGTGTTGTGTTCATTAGTAAGCTCAATATAAAGTTATGGCATAAGTTGGCGTTGGCGTTATGGCATAAGTTGCATAAGTTGCATAGTTGCATAAGTAAATTCAATATCAAGTCGTTCGTTGCGTAGTTCCATAAGTTGCATAGTTTCATAGAGAACTTCATAAAATCACCATCAAGGAGAAGTCCCCATTCCATTCATTAATGAGATATTACATGAAATGGTGTTGTGTTCCTTAGTAAGCTCAATATCAAGTTAGAATATCATCAAAGTCTTGTTGCATAAGTTGCATAATTTTCATAAGTAAGCTCAATATCAAGTTTCTCAAGTTGCATAGTTGCTCAAATCACATAGTTTCATGTTCTACATACCTATTTTTTTTCTAGGTTATCCTCTCCCATTTAGTGATTTAAATGGATATGACGATGGATTAGGTTCCTTGGGTGATTGTAGGATTGTAAATCCTTGGAGGTTGATGAGGGGGACAGAATCCCCATTTTCTCTCATGCAATGTTGGTGAAGGGCATCCTTGAACTTCAACCTTCTTGAACCATATGTTAGTGGTGCCTTAGGCGTGCATGAAATCATCAAAATCATATCTAAAATAAGATACAACAACCACTCAATCATCCAAATCATTTCATAATCAATAAATTACACAAAACCCAACACAAGTATATTAATCATGGTCAATAGAGGTCTCATAGAGTACAAACATGATCAAAATATCTTAAAAATTGGCCTCATGATACTACAATTGGGAGGCCCGCCATCACCTCCCAAATTAATTTTTTTCACACCCTTGTGAAAACAAAAATGATGATGTAGCTACTGCTACTTCCTTTCTTACTAATTAACTACTGCTAATCTATACAATCCTTCTTCAAATCATTTGCCACAAATTGGCTAGTGTCACCATTTCCATGGTACCTAGGATCTTTCTACACCTTTTTCCAGTCTTCCCTTTCGCTATCTTCATCCAAGAATACTATTGTTGTAGGGTACAAAAGGAGAGGGGAGTTGAACCTAAGATATATCTAATTGATATTGACCCTCCTCAATGAATTCTTGCACAATTGGTCCCTAAACATGGAGGCTTGCAAGTTACTAGGGAAATGAGGATCAACCCTCTTGAGGTCATGTGAGAATGAATTCCACCTTCTTTAGTGGGAATAGGGAGCATATTTATGTTTGATCCAAGAAAGGAACATTGGATGGTTGTTAAAATAATATTATCATATGTATAAGGAACCAACGTCTATGTCTTAGTCATCAAGATCAAGGTAATGATAGTTTTGACTTACATGGGTTTGCCGATGAAGATTGGGTTGGAGATGTGGACAATAAAATGTCCACAAGTGAAAATGTATTTTATTTGTTCCAATGATTAGTGAGGTCGATGAGTAAGAAACAAACCATCATTTCCTCTTATAGTTCAAAAGCACGCTATGTTGTTGCAACAAAATTTATCAAAGATGCATTTTGGTTATTGAGACTATGAAACAATATTGGTATCAAATAGGATAGTTTAGAAATTGAATGTGATAGACAAAGCACCATTGTGATATCCAAAGCACCATTGTGATATCCAAAGCACCATTGAAATTTCAATTTTTAGAAATAGAGAAATATATGGTTTGGAAGGTATTATCCAAGGTTTCAATTTTTTGTGGTTTTGGAGTGCTAGGATATCAGTTCAAAATAAATTTGGGAACCACACAGAGCTATCAAATCCCCTGATCGGGAGGGAGAGAACCACATAGAGCTATCAAATCCTTTGATCGGGAGGGAGAGAACCACACAGACTCTTAAACGAAATACAAATACCACTTAATGACATTCTCAACCATTTTTAGCATTTTTAGTAGCAATTATAGGATCAGAGCCATTACCATTTTTAGAGTTTGGATGGATGGGGATCCTCTGCCTCCGTCGATGTCCAAATGGAAGCTGCGACCCAGCCTTGAATATCTCGACTCCTGCACAGGTTTGGGCGTTGGATAGGGCACATTTCTTTGCCTCTGTGAATGTCTCCACTCCTACACGTGGGATTTCGCTGGCTATGGCTGCTCTCGTGCGCCTAGGGTTGTTGTCTCCACTCCCGTGGGAGGTTTAATGGATGCTCTTTGTGGTTGTTGGCGTGAATGAAATGGGTGTGGGGTAATTTCGTTGCTGTCTATGGTTGTTGCAGTCGTCAATGGAATGGGGGCAAGGATGAATGTTGTGTTATGAGTTTTGAAATTTGTTTTGTTTATTTATTTATTTATTTTTATTTTAATAATGTTTTTTTATTATTTATTTTTAATTTATTTAATATATAATTAATATATACTATATACTATATATTGTTTTTGGTTTTTTGTTTTCATTTTTGTTTTGTTTTGTATTTTTTTTTTATGTTTTGTTATT
>ML789458.1:272186-282734 GCA_009831015.1 Picea engelmannii
ATTACACAATCACCTATGGTGAAATATGACGGTTTATGCATGAATTATCTCAAGTGGACTACAACCCCATATGATCAAGTTCTCAAAAATATTCTCCATCTACAAATTATTAATCATTTAATATGCATTTCGTTTGATTTACAGGTTTTTCATTAGCTCTAGAAATGCATCATTTGTTATGAAAATGCACACAGGGGCTAGAAAATGAATTCAAATTAGGACATGAAATATGGAAATTATGTATTAAGTTTACATTTTACATAGCCATGCCATATTGTTTTGGGTACCTTGTTTTACCCATAAAATTAAGTTTTTTAAGTAAACACTTAGCATTTTGAGCACTTTGCATGCATTCTAAGCATGTGAAATGATGTTCCTTGGAATATGACATGTAAACTTTTCATACCAACCCTTTAAGTGTGCATATTTAGGGAAGGGGTTTCATTTTATTGAGTCTATACAAAATTAGTGATATATAATGTGCATTTTGTAACTAAACAAGCTTATAATTTAACTTGTAATTCCAACAAGGACTCCATGTCATATGTACACATAGGAATAAGTTTATGATGATGTAAGAATGATTGTTAAGGTATTTTTCACATTTCTAGACTTAAATAGCATAATACATAACAGTAAATTCAAAGGTTATTGTATACAACTCCAAATTGGGTAATCCAATCCTCAATCCTGATCCATAAAAATAATGCATATGATCCCAATGGTGGGTATCCCAAGATAAATATACAAAAAGAAGAGGTTTTCTGCTATTGTACAAATAAAAAAAATTGAATTTTGTCCCACTCACCATTTACTAGCAAGTTGAACTAATTGTTGACTTGAATATGAAGTTGGCTAGAACCAATCTAGAAATGTTTTCCATGTATAGAGAACAACCTTATTAAGATTTTTATATCCTTCCACAGTGAACTCCAATGAATCATTCTTCTTCACAATCCTAGGATTAGAATACACAACAATAAGTTCAATCTTTTCCCCAACTTTCTCATGAACATGGAATCTCCACATATGTGTCACTGTGCATTGTATTTTAAGATTTTAAGTGATTTTACACTTTTTATGAGATAAGCTAAATGTTGTGATGATTCTTGATGTGGCCAAAAAATGCCAAGATAAGAAGACCCTATTACATCCTTACTTCCATATTCCCTAGAGGCAGATAATCTGACAACAACAACTTCGTTATTGTCTTTTTTTACAAGAATTTGAAACATAGTATGATCTCTATTATTCATGAAAAAAAGACAAAAGAACAAGTCCCCTTCTCAAGTGGTTGGCGACCATATTCGATAGGGTTATCGATAAAAAAACAATGATAATTTCTATAATTAATAACCATACAATTAACATCGCACATTATGAATATAATTTCATATAAAAAATAACAGTTAAAAAAAAATAAAGTATTGAGAAATACATACCATTCATGATATGTAATAGTATCAACAATGTTTTCCATTTGTAAAACACCTCTTGCTTATAGATTAGAATAATATCTTAGTTACATATCCATCCTAGGTTTGATCCAATAGAAGCTTGCTAGCCTTGGTGTGTCTGGGGACCAACCTAGCACTTCCTAACCCATTGTTCAATAGGGGAGTGGGGGGAGTTATCCTCCCCAAAATTTGGTTTATTTTCAAACATCCATGTGTAGTGAGTCTCGTAAGAAGCCAATAAACATGAATTTTATTGATTATTTCTCACCCCATATGCATATTGTAAATCCTCAAAACCCGTTTGACACTTTTTGAGTGAAAAAGCAAGGATGCAGTTTTTTTTAAGGTTTCCAATGAAGATAATATCATGGAATTTTTGGGGGATTACTAACCCCTGTCACAAATCCATGGTTTAGAGAGTAAGATATTTTTCTTATGGAATTGATTTTCGTGTTTATAAGAGTTAGATTTACTAGGTTTAAACTTTATTCATCACTTTGAGTAATTTGGCCAAATTATGTCAAAAAATTCACCAGGGCTTTGGTTCAGTTGGTATATTCCAAAAAAACAAACAAGTTGGTTTTGAAAATATTATATAGAGCATAAATTCTTCTTATTCTTTCACCATGATATAATATGAAAGTTTAATAGCTTGAGGAAGTTTCAATAATGCCTCAGTGTATCCCTTCAGTGAATAAAAACTGACCAAAAAATGACAAACACTAAAGGTTGATGAGACATATAAAATAAGGGGGTCCCAAATAAAAGTTAGGTTCCATTGGCTTAAGACATGTGAGAAGCCTACTATGAGATTTTTCAAAGCTCTGACTTCCAAGGAATTTTTGAAGCATATTAAGGCCCTCAAAATAAAAAACAATAGAATCATTAACCAGGGGAACATTTGAAAGGAGTCTGTTAATCATTACAAATTGGTTTTTCAATCTCAAGGAATTATAACAAAGGAAAGAAAGGTGTCTATGCAAACTTGTGTTGATGTAGTCCCAAGAAATTCGATGCAAAAGGAATAATGGGTATGTGATCAAAGGCTTATAATGTTGGATGAATTGATGACTACCCTCAAAGAAATTGTTGATGATCAATTTCTCACATGAGACTACTTTCCATAAGAATTTAATAAAGCCGCTTTCCATTCTTGGGTTTCTAGATATTCAGAATATGGGAATTTTATAAAGCGACCACTTTCCTTAAGGATAAATTTACATTTTTAATCTATCTCCCTAAGTCATGAAAATCATTCAAAGGATCATTATTTATGGGATTTGATATTAAAAAAATGGTGGAAGTGGCCACATAATTCAATTGTGAAGGAGGTTTTTCCAACTAACTAGTAGGGATAGACTATATATGTATGATCCACTAAAGGTGATACATTATCTTCGGTCAAATGTGGTTGTGGATCATAATATGAGCATTGATTGATGGTGACAATGAATCCTTCATGTGGAAAGTTTACATTTTACTTTGCAAGCTAGCTAGACCTTGAGTCAAATACAAATATGAAATTTGGAATCATTAACATATGTACTAGAACATATGAAAAATAGGGTTTATGGTTTACATGATGAATTGATGATCGAAGAAAGTGGGTGTGTCATTCAAATTTGAGTCCAGAAACCCTCCCATATCGTTAAGGCATGTGAATAGTCTATCCATGACAAATTTCAGTGCATACAAAAATTGTTTGAAAAAAATTCAACATTGGCCCCATTCACAGGTCACTGTTGCGAGTGTCTAGTCCTCGTACAATTTCTATTCCTTGTTCCTTGTTCCTTGTCCCTTGTTCCTCATTCCTTGACCATGGTATAGTCCCCAAGATCCATTATTTTTGTACAAAACATACTAATGGCATAAAATGTCCCACACGAAGACCAAATTAATATCCGCTACATAAGTCTTTTGTCTTTTTTCAAGGACTATGTAGCGAATCTCAATTCTAAGAAGATTCAAATAGGACCTAAGAACCTTAAGTTATTTACTTAACCATGGGTGACATAACACTATCATTCAATAGTCAATTTGTTACATTTCATTTTCAGGCATCATGTGTAGCGAGGGCTTGAGCGACCACAAAGGAAACATACAAAGAATATTTGTCTTATGAACAAGATATGGTACTATCCATTTTGAGGTTTGGAATAGAGATTGTTATTATAGACTACACTAAATTGCACCATAATATAATCCCTACAATCCTTGCAAACCATGTAACACCATTCAAATTAGACACAATATTCTTGCGACGAATTAGCTATACTATCGACAAACTTTTTTCGTCGATAGTATAGCTAATTCGTCTCAAGATTATTTACATTCGTCTCTCTTGTGACGATATCAAATGATGCTTGGATTCATTTCATATTTGGTTTATCAACTTGAAATCTCAATTTGATACTTTGCAAGCTAGCTGGACCTTCAGTCAAATACACATACAAAACTTGGAATCATTAACATATCTACTAGAACATATGAAAAATAGGGTTTATGGTTTCCATGATGAATTGATGATGGAATAAAGTGGATGTGTGAGTGAAATTTGAGTCCAGAAACCCTCCCATATTGTTAAGGCATGTTAATAGTCTATCCAGGTCAAATTTCAATGCATACAGATACGGTTTGAAAAAATTTCAACGTTGGCCCCATTCACATGTCATTGTTGCCCGCCTGTAGTATTTTTATGGTGTTGATTAAGAAATCAACGAAAAAGAGGGATTTTTCATCACAACTATGAAACAGATACATTGTATATACATTAATGTAGAACTTGAAATAAAAATGAATTAGAAAGATTGACGAAAACTTAAAACTTGCGTCAACCAAATTGTGTACTTTGAAAGAAAATTAGGGTTTATGGTTTACATGATGAATTGATGATGGAAGAAAGTGGGTGTGTCATTCAAATTTGAGTCCATAAACCCTCCCATATCGTTAAGGCATGTGAATAGTCTATCCATGACAAATTTCAGTGCATACATAAACTGTTTGAAAAAATTTCAACGCTGGCCCCATTCACAGGTCACTGTTGTCAGTGTCTAGTCCTCGTACAATTTCTGTTCCTTGTTCCTTGTTCCTTGTTCTGTGTTCCTCATTCCTTGTTCCTTTTTCCTTGTTCCTCATTCCTTGACCATGGTGTAGTCCCCAAGATCCATTATTTTTGTACAAAACATACTAATGGCATAAAATGTCCCACACGAAGACCAAATTAATATCCGCTACATAAGTCTTTTGTCTTTTTTCAAGGACCATGTAACAAATCTCAATTATAAGAAGATTCAAATAGTATATAAGAACATTAAGTTATTTCCTTAACCATGGGTGACATAACACTATCATTCAATAGTCAAATTGTTACATTTCATTGGCAGACATCATGTGTAGTGAGGGCTTAAGCCATCACAAAGGAAACATACAAAGAATATTTGTCTTATGAACAAGATATGGTACTATCCATTTTGAGGTTTGGCATATATATTGTTCTTATAGACTACACTACATTTCACCATAATATAATCCCTACACTCCTTTCAAACCATGTAACACCATTCATTAGACACAATAATCTTGGGACGAATTAGCTATACTATCGACAAACTTTTTTCGTCGATAATATAGCTAATTCGTCCCAAGATTATTTACATTCGTCTCTCTTGCGACGTTATCAAATGATGCTTTGATTCATTTCATATTTGGTTTATCAACTTGAAATATCAATTTGATACTTTGCAAGCTAGCTGGACCTTCAGTCAAATACAAATACGAAACTTTGAATCATTAACATATTTACTAGAACATATGAAAAATAGGGTTTATGGTTTCCATGATGAATTGATGATGGAATAAAGTGGATGTGTGAGTGAAATTTGAGTCCAGAAAGCCTCCCATATCGTTAAGGCATGAAAATAGTCTATCCAGGTCAAATTTCAATGTATACAGATACAATTTGAAAAAATTTCAACGTTGGCCCCATTCACATGTCACTGTTGCCTGCCTCTAGTATTTTTATGGTGTTGATTAAGAAATCAATGAAAAAGAGGGATTTTTCATCACAAATATGACACAGATACATTATATATACATTAATGTAGAACCTGAAAAAAAAATGAATTAGAAAGACTGACGAAAACTTAAAACTTGCGTCAACCAAATTGTGTACTTTGAAAGAAAATTAGGGTTTATGGTTTACATGATGAATTGATGATGGAAGAAAGTGGGTGTGTCACTCAAGTTTGAGTCCAGAAACCCTCCCATATCATAAAGGCATGCCAATAGTCTATCCATGACAATTCAAGTGCATACAGAAACTGTTTGAAAAAATTTCAACGTTGGCCCCATTCGCAGGTCACTGTTGCCGGTGTCTAGTCCTCATACAATTTTTGTTCCTTGTTCCTTGTTCTGTGTTCCTCATTCCTCGTTCCTCGTTCCACATTCCTTGACCATGGTGTAGTCCCCAAGATCCATTATTTTTGTACAAAACATACTAATGGCATAAAATGTCCCACACAAAGACCAAATTAATATACATTACATAAGTCTTTTTTCTTTTTTCAACGACTATGTAACAAATCTCAATTCTAAGAAGATTCAAATAGGTAACAATATTGATGAAATATTATATGATCATGATGGTATAAAAATGAAAGAGCTTCTCTTGGTTTCAAGAATAATTTATCCTCTACTAAACAAGGCCAACCACGTGAAGGTGGAAGCTCATATGGCCCCTCCCCTCCCCCTCACATCACTCTCAATTGATCCCCAAAACCCAATCTATAAAATAGAAAATAATTGAAAGCAACGTCCTATTAAGATTCATGCACAGAAACTAAAAAAACAAAAATTAATGAAGGTACATGAAATTATGTGTTTCTAAATGATATTTTTAGTCTACCACATACTTTAGTATGTTGACAACTATTTTCAGGTTTCAAATAGTAATTAAAAAACATGTAACCTAGGATATAAAAACGTCGCATAAAACTTAAAAACATGTAATTAACCCATGACATTAAAAGTAAATTATTTTAAGAGAATAATTCATACAAATTAAAATATTATATAGTCACATACCTAATCCAACCTCAACATCTGTGTAATCATCCTTATTCTCTATCTTGATCTTCATCGAACTCGACATCTGTATCATCATCCGATTCTGAAACGATGTTGAAAGGATTGATGATATCATCATCGTCATCAATGTCATTTTCGAACATATTTTCATCAACATCATCATCAAGAATTGCAATATTGTCTCATACGCCTAGATCATGATCTTATTCGTCTTCTTCATCTGTCGACCCTCCATGATCTTATTTGTCTGATCTGTCAAATCATCTTCTTGATATTCAATATCATCCTCTTCCTGTAAATGAGTATACTTAATTGGCCTTACTCTTGGATCATATCCAACAACAAATAACCAATCCATTTCACCTGGAACATTTGAGTAAAAGACCAATTCACATTGGCTTGGGAAAACATAGCGATCATGTCCTCTTTCAAACACCGTTGTTTTAATCATCAAAAATCCATTGGCATGTTGAATAAGAGTTCTTTCCTCATCACGTTCATGCATTCGTAACCTATACCATTTGACATCGAACATAACTAATTTGAAGAAATTAAAGTCACACTCAAGTATATCATTTAAATACCCATAGTATCTATTTTTAGATTCTTGAGGATGTCTGTCACTCCTAGAGGAAACATTAGTGACCTGAAATATTGCAGTTATCCCACTATTAGAATTTTTCCTAATTTCATCCAATTTTTTGATGCGAAATTTATGACCATTGCACCACATAGGCTTGTGGTGTTTCAACTACAATATGTCAGATATGTAAAAGATGCATTGTCAATTAATAAATTAACATATATTTATATAACTTTGAAAGTATTTGAAAAATATAGTACATATGTAGTCACATTAACATAATATAAAATAACCGAATAAAATGGGTGAATTTTCTTACCTGTCCATCTTTTAAACCATATTCTAGATCAATTTCCCTCTGCATAACATTGGCATCTCCGTTACGAAGAGATTCTCTAATCAATTCAGACAGTCGTTGCCATGATAACCTACCTCCATTATGTTGTTTACATCTTTCAATCCATACATTCATCTAGTCAAGCTTATTTGCAATGTATAAATGCAGTGCATCCCACTCTTGAGCAATTGAATAAAAAAAACACAATTCACCAATATTAAATATTTGTTATAACGTACACTATGTAGGTAATTATAAATATTTATAATTTACAAAATAAATTATATTAATATATTAATGAGTATGATCATATACACAAAAAAGGAAACTTTACATGTATGATTAATATAATTTTTCACAATTATTAATATATTACCTCTCATTTTTTTCATTCTACCTTGCCCCAACAGATGCTCCTGATCTTCAAATTTTTTGATGGAGTTCACATCCCAAATGAGATCCACTGCATGCATGGTTGGCACTGCTAATTTAGGAAGATACTAACTAATATACACCATGGATTTATATACCATATATCCCTCCACCATAGAACCCTTAGGACATGCTCTTTGTCTAACCAATACCTTCAATGATTTCAAGTGCCTCTCCACCATCCACAATGACCTTGTGTGAACAGGTCCACAAATTTCAATCTCCTCAACTTGGTGTATGAGGTAGTGTTCTTGTGCATTGAAAAATGTAGGAGGTATATACTTTTGCATTTCACACATTAGATGAGCAATTTATCTCTTCCAATACCTTATATCATATTCATGGATTTCTTTCAATGACAACCATCTACATGAGATCACGACACAAGAAAATAGCATGTTTCAACATAACATAATATAATATATTACATTACAAGTAAAACACGTGTCATTAAGTACAATTATAATTTGAAAGAACATTTTGCATATAAATCACAACTACTTACCTCATGTATTTTCCAAGATCATATATAACTTGTTTGACGTTGTTGTCAAAGTCATTTGGGAGATATAGCGGTAGAACATACTGTAACTAAAAAATGAATCGTTATTTGTTTCGACCAAAGTAGACAAGAAAAAATAAAAAAAATAAAAGATCTATAAGGCCAATATATACAAATATGTATACAAAAATTATTACCTTAATGAAGGTATGCCAATCATGTGTTTTTACCCCACCAAATTCACCTTTCTTTGTTAAGATATTTTTTATGTTTGAAGCAAAACCAGTGGGAAATTTAATTCTTTGAATGACCTCTTTTACATCATTGCTTTGTTGCTCTATTAATAACCATGGAAGGTTATTTCGGTCTAGTACTCCATATGATCTATTTGAATATCAGATCACACTTCGCATTGCATGATTGGCTTCCTGAATGTCAGTACAAATTTTGACAATTTTTTCTTTGTCCCTCCTACCATCTATGATTCGCCATAACGTTTGAGTCACATTCTTCCCGATATGCATTGTATCAAACAAATGAGCTATTTTTATCTCCTCATAGTAGGGAAACCTCATGAATTGATCGGGATAACATTTCATTCCTCATGGAAGCCCATTATTAATACCTTCACGAAGCATAAAAGAAGTCACAAAAATAATTATCAAATACAGTAAAATAAATTCAATGATTAAAAAAAACATCCAAAACATTACATGATCTACAATACATTATGAAATTGGGTACCTTGACGATTTCTATTATAGTCCAACCTCCATAGGTGAGGTGAAAATTATTCGTGGTTTTAAACCAGTCTCTTCTTTCCCATTGAAAATATGTTTTTCAGTAATACGATACCTATGGTTCTTAGGAAGAAGGTGCCTATACTCATAAAACACGATCTTTCCTAAATGTTTTGAATGACGATACTTCATCTTAGGGCCACAAAATGGACATGCAAATTTATCCTTTGTTTGAAGACCTACAACAAATGGATTAATTTCAATTATACGATGAGATTATTTAAAAATTAAACATGCACCATGATAACATTAAAATATTATATAGTATTAAAGAGCAATATTAGAATGTTACATACCACAAAAATGTGTTAGTCCAGGGGCATCATGAATTGTCCATAAAATTATTCCACGAAATTTAAATTTCTTCTCCCCGACTGGTTTACATATGTCATACATTGTGATGCCAACCCATAACTTTAGTAGCTCGTCGATAAGAGGCTCGATACATACATTCATATCTTTAACTTGGTACTTACCTAATTGTTTGAAATTACACATAATTACTATAGGAATGATATCATGTAATATATATAATTAAATAAATAAACAAAAGATATTATGAAAAAATTGAAACAAATGAAAATGTTAAATTCAAAAAATTAATGTAAACAAATACCTGGAACAATCATTGTCAACATTATGTGCTCCCTCTTTATTGACATCCAAGGAGGAATGTTATTGTTGATAACCAAAATAGGCCACACTGAGTAAATAGACCTAATCTCTCCGAATGGATTAACACCGTCAGCTACCAATGAAATCCTAACATTACGAGGTTCATCTTTGAAATCTGCCCATTTTTCCTGAATTTCCCTAAATGCAGAACCATCGGCAGGCATTCAAAGAACACCATCTCAAATTTTGTTACGTGCATGGTAATCCATAAATTGTTCTATGCTTTCACACCTGAACAATCGCTGAAAACATGGAACTATGGGAATATGACGAAGAACCTTTCGAGGCACCCTTTTTGTTACTTGATTGGTTCGATATCTACTGATAAGACATTGTGGACATTCTGTTTTCGAAGCATGTTGTCCATAACATATAATATGGTCATTAGGACATGCATCTATAGTTTGATAATACATTCCAATGTATTTCATAATGACATGCAAACCTCGATATGTGCGAGGTAAAATATTTGACGATGGTAACAAAAATTCACCTAACAATCTACAACATAACAAATAACTAGTTAATGTAAGGATATTAATCGTAAAAACTGCATTCTTATTTTACACATTAATTAACACTAAAAACAAATAGAAAAAAATCAACATTTATGTATAATATGAGATGAAACATATTACATACCTTAGGATCTGTGTCATACAAGTGTTCGACAAATT